>VWZK01007170.1:13836-30561 GCA_013396935.1 Baryphthengus martii
GGCGCGGAGGCGGCTCTGTCAGGCGGTGCGGCTGGTGATGCTTTCCCGAGGCCGGGGTCGCCTGGCCGCTCTGCCGGCCCCGCCACCCCTCGCCTGGCCTGGCCTGGTCTGGCCTTGGCGGGTTGGGGGCCGGGGCTTGCTTGACACCAAGTTTGATGTGAGTTTTGGCCCAGGCCGCTCCATGTTGCCTAGAGCCAGCCATCTTTTGTGGGAGCATCTATTGTAGCTTTGCGATTTATGTTTTGTAGCCACACACATCTATAAAGTCGTTTATACATACATATACCTTTAGATGTATATGAAAATAATAATTTAATGCTACAATAGATGCCCCCTGCAGAAGATGGTTCTCTGTGCACCTATGGCAAATACATGTGGATGTGCAGTCAAACACTCTTCTGTTTTTCTGTGTGATGTGCGAGTTTTTGAATTTTATTTTAAGGTAGGGTTGATTCTTCCCTCTTAAAACAAGAGGAAGCATCTTGCCTAAGATATCTGATGTGGTGTTGCTTATGGAGCGTTAAATCCAGCCTGAGAAAGTGGGTTGCTCTATGAGCTAGACCAAAAGGTTTTACTAGTGTTAATGGAAAATAAAATATACTAGCTCACTGTTATTTTTATATGCTTATTAGTGTCCTATCTGGAGGAAACCATGAAAGAGTGATGTTTAAGCTGTTCTGGGCTGTGAAGTTTTCAGTATTCATAGTGATAAACTTGAAAAACTCATTTGTGATGTGTAGACACTGTCCAGCTGATACTTGAGAGTTTTTGTGTGTATGTGCATGCAGGAGAGCAGATACTCGTTTTGTGTGTTAGGCTGTGCCATTGGTCATAGGCTGGTATAAAATCCACCAGTTTCTAAGGGGAATAAGCATTGTGGCAGAGTGATTGGTATAATAAAGTCAATGTTGCCTCACTGGAGAACCTATATTGTGCAGATCAGAGTGACTGTTCTCACTTTTCCTTCAAACTCTTCCTATAGGAATTGAGTGCATCTTCTGCAAGTTTCCTTAACCACACTGGTATCTTCCTGTTTAACTATCTCTGCTTGATTTATATGCAGAAGAACTTTGAAAGAAAACACTTTAGCACCTATTTTCGAGGGAAAACATCAAGGTAGAGAGTGGTTTATACTATAAATGTTTAAATTCAGATGTTGTTAACCTCAGTGATCATCTCAATTTTAGCACTTTTATGAATTAACCGTTGAGAACTCTGATATAGCAGGATGTTTAACTGGCTTCACCATTCCCCTTACCTCAATCTCATATTACTTAGCATCTGCTCTGTATGGAAACAAGTGTTTTACAGTGCCTATCACTCTCGTGTTGTGAAAGATGTGTAATTAAAATGGGATTCTACTGTACTTTTCCAATATACTCTCTCCAGCAATGCATAGTCAAGATGCATGGTACCAAACTTTTTTTTTGAGTATTTCATTACTAGCTCCTTTACAAAGAGGCATTGCTCTGAGAAATGACTTGGAAAGTACCCATAATTTCTTCTGTATGCATGATAAGGTAGATAACCACACAAACTCCATTTTTAATTATTAAAGTGAAGAGATGTTATTTACTTTTGCACCAATGAGTATTGTCAAGATACCACAACTCAGAATGAACTCTCCTTGCTTATCCAAACTTCCTGTCTGTGCAGGTAGGTTTAAATTGTTGTAATTATATGCCTGTTACAGCGCAGAATCTTTAACAGTGGAAGATGGAGGAAGTTCACTTCAGTGTTAAGGCTGACACTTATTAATGTTTCTGTTTTCATTTTTACATGTGAAAAATGGAAGTGTTTGATAAGCAATCAGTAAAAGAAGAACATGGACTTTGGTGATATTAGAGAAACTCATCTGAGTAGAAGAGCCCTTTACTTCCTTGCATTCTTAGGTATAGTAAGGGTTAGTACCAATCCTTATCTTGCACCAGTCAATGAATATCAAGTAGTAGTAATCATTTAAGTATGTATCCAGTTATGTTTCTAAACTTCAAAACGAAATAGTAATAGAGCTGAAGCAAAATGTACTTATGCTTAGCTTCCCATTGCTATTCTTTAAATATTTCTCTATTCAAGTTACTAGATTTTCGTTTCCTCAGATGCTTTCCTTCAGACTCACAAGGTTCTAACTTAGTCATCAAATTGTATCAGCTATTCATCCAGAAACCTGTAGTTATCCTTTGATCTGTGAATGTAAAGTTTGGGGCCGCAGTGGTAGAGGTGTGTGCTTTTCTTTGGAACTGCCTTCATCAGTGTCTTGGGTAAGCATTCCGTAAACTACGAACGAAAAAAACCAACACGCTTTTTTTCATACAATAGAAACGGGTTAAAAATAAGGCAAGTTTCAACCCTCCTTTCAAAGTTTTGCTTCCAGCTGTTACAGTGTGGATTGAACAATCCGGAGTGGAAAAGCCTGCTTTAATGTGTTTGCTGTGTTTTAAATATGACTGAAATGACATGTGCAGTGTTTTGATAGCTCTTCTCCGGCATTTTTGCAGTTTTATCTGCTATTGCTCTTTTTTTTTTTTTTCTTGGGGAGGGGAGTAATAGGATGTGACAGCATGTATTTAATCATTATAAATTTAGTTGTTGTCCTCCAGTGAGCCTGAGATTTCAAATAAGTTTTTAAATATCTCCTTAAAATATGCACAAGACTCTTGTACCAGAAGTGACGAGCTTTCAAATCTTCCCTGATATCTCACTAAAATTAGTGAGAGTTGTTAGAACTATCATATCTCTCTTTTTTTTTGTTTTCAGAGTCAACTGGAAAACCTGGTAATGTTTTAAATGATACATCTATATGTACTAAATGATTCCTTGAATTGAAAATCTAGGAAGATGCATTTTTCTGAATTGTGTACTGAACTTTGTGTTGTACAGATATTCAAAATGGCATTTTAGGTATGTTTTCAAATCTGACTTTTTCATGTCTTGGTCCTCAACATTTTGTAGTAAAATAACATCTTATGATTTTATTATTACTGTAGAACAGGGGACCCTGCTTATTCACAGTACCAGACAGACATTCTGCTTATGGTTAGTAATTGCTTATAGACCAGGATTAATTGAATTCTCTATTACTCTTTCTTCTAGGCTTTATCAACCCATGTAAAGTAAGGGTGGTTAACTAGGTTTCTTTAATTTTGTGGATCATTGAAGAGGAAGAATAATTGCTAAAGGTGTAGTCTGTCGAATCAGTAGCACCTGAGGCAGTGCCAGAAGAATACACCCAGTTGAGAAGCTGGAGCACAGGAGTGGTGGTGAGCTTGCTGCTGCACTGGCCTTTCCCAAGTGTTAAGTACTGATGAACTTTGAATGCTTTATTAACGCTAACTGACTTTGTACTTCTGATACACCAAATGTAAAAACATGAAATGTATTCATGTTAGCAAATGCATTGCTAGAAGACCAGTCTTTTACCTAGCTCTTTTTCAGATAGCAAACCCTGCAAATGCAAAGGCTTGCTAGCTTGAATAGTATTTCTTATACTTCTTCTAGAATTAGGCAGCAATAGCTATAACTTTAGGGAATCTGAGTGATTTGAGGCGATAATGATAAAGTAGTTTGGCATGTTAACAATAACAAACAACTTTAACGGATTTTAAAATGTTGGAATATATTTCTTTTGATACTGCAGCATTGAGACTTCATGTTGTCCGCCTTTGCTCTGAAGCTGCAGAGAGGAGTTCTCTGAAGCAGGAGGCAACAACCTGATTTCTGCAACTGAGGCTTAAAGCCTAAATTGAAGCCTAAAGGCACTAGTTTAGGGTTAATATCATAAGTTACCAGTGCTAATATCGTTCCAGTTTTTGTGTGGTACGGTATGGTGATACATTCAGAGGTATGATTAACTTGCTTACCTTTGTTCTAAACTCACCCTTAACAAACAAGTGATGTCTGTATTGCTAGAGAAGATGAGTTATTGAAACTTTTAATTAGAAGCTTGGATCTTCCAAATGTATATTACAGTGAAAAACAAGGGAAATGTATGCTTCTGTCAGTATACCTCAAGCTCTAGGAAGGGTGTCAGGATGGTCAATGATAGAGATAAGGACAGGATGACACCAGGGAGGAGGTGGTATGTGAATTCCTTTCCACTATTAGAGGAAACATTCTCTTTCTTGCTGACATTCTCAGACTTGGAGCTTCAGTCCTGTGGTAACATGTTCAATGATAGCTAGTGAATGCATGTTAACAAATGTTAGAGGTTTTATAATGCAGCTGTGATTGAGCTAAACCAACAGTGGGTCTACACAGACAATTGTGAGAAACTAAAAGAAACCATCTACAAGTATGAGATGGCTGAAAGCAAAGTCAGAGTTGCTCAGGAATGTGTTCTATCTGCTAAGGAGTTTTATGAATACTGGTTCTGATGGCAGTAGGTGTGGACAGTAGAGAGAAGTGATTTATTCTGGGGAAGATGGTATGCCCAGAGCTTCTGCTCGTTTGTGTGATCCCAGTGAAGAGCTTAGAGAAGAGAGATGTAAGTTAGTTTATGTCTGAGCAGATTCTTGAGGGCTCTGAGCAATTGCATACTCTTTTAATGTTCTAATATTCCTTTGTTTAGGGAGCAGAAGTTCTACATAAACAAGAAATACCAAACCTTGCTATTTATTAGTAGCAAGTCATATTGATACTAAGCTTGAATTGGCGTTTCTGGAATGGCTATATTTCAGAGGGTGGAGTTTACTTATAGTTTTATAGTTTTAATTCATATGTGCCATTTTTCCATCCTCCTGAAGGTAGGTTGAGGAAGACAAACATCTTCATTGCAGAGTCCAGCTATTAGCTAAATTGGGGTATTCTGTGTTCCCTGTGTAAAGGTGAGGAAGTGTTAGTGCAGTTTTGTATGGACATGCTCACGCCTACCACAGTAGTTGAGAATGGTGTATTGTCACCTGGGATGGTAGCCTGAAATATCTATTTACAAAAATGACTAGTCTCAAACTAACACTCAGTAATTACTTCCTCATAGTGTGTGTGCAGCCCAAGGATGGTGTCTAAAAGCCCTGATTGCTTCAGTTGAACACTGTTCTTGGTGTCTGTGGTATTCTTACTGTATGACTTTCACTGTACCTTTCCTTTGAGAAGGGCAAAGTAAAATTCTTTCTAGTTGTGTTTCCATAGGTCTTATGGTGTTCTTTGGTCCTATCCTGTTTTGGTAAGTCCACAAACTGCATTGCCTTTGAAGTTCATAATTCTGATGTACATTGTCAACCTTTGTCTATGTGCAGCTGAAAGAATTTGCTACTGTAGAGCACTGAGCACAAATAGCAGGTAAATTTCAGAATTCTCTTTTATTAAACACCATATTTCTAACCATCTGCCATATTCTGAAGATAATTGTAATAATGGTTGGAGATAACGGCCTATTGTCTTTCTGGAAAATTGCAAGTCTTAATCTAAAGTAAGGTTTAACTTCTTACTGCTCCAAATATGTTATACTTACTTTAGTGCTGATTTCCAGATTCTGATGCTCAAGCTATTGTAAATGGGCCATAGGGCCTGTTTCAGACTTTCTGAAACTTGTCAATTCTGTGTTCTTGCTTGTCTGCAAGAAAGTTTTAGGGTTTTCTGGTTAGGATCTGTTGTTACAGTCTTGTTTATTTGCTTTCTTCTGTGATTTAGGATCTCTTTCTGCATTTTCGTTTGAATCATAAAACCAGGGCAATAGCTACTTTCTTAGTTACAGGTCTTCTGTTGCAAATGACTTGAAAAATAATATCAACAGAAGTACCTACAGGTAATTTAGAAAAGGAAAAAAGAGCTTGGACAGTACTTAACCCTTGAATTTCCTGCAGCTCCTCTACCGAAAGCCATGATATCCATGGACTTCCTGTGGCATAGTTGAAGCTCAGGCAACTGTTTCAGTAACTCCTGTGGTACTGAGGGGATGATTGCAAACCTTAATTACCTGCTGTTCACCTTTAGTAACCGTGGTCACCATCAAATTTGAATTTGCATGTGGAATATTCTCGAAGCAGTCTTAAAGAGAGTTGCTGTTTGTCTGATGAGCAGTCACTCATTAGATTGTGCTAACATGTGTCTGCAATTGGCTGGTCTAATCTGTGCAGCTTTGAAGTCTGCCCCAGTTGTGGGGATAAGGGACAGGGCAGCACAACCAAGCATTTTAAAAATAGATGCAAATGCGTATGTTACTGCAAGATCAGTCTCACTGTAGTGGTTGGTTAGTCATGTTAGACTTGATAATCCATCAGCTATCTAAACAGATGTAGTGTTTTTTTTCTAAGTGTAGTCAGGAGAAGAGCTTTCTTTGTTGTTCTTATCTCTGATATCACCAGGTGTATTTATGAGGTGACCTTTCCAAACTGGAGGAATAATATTAGAGGAAGGTATGAAGGTGTGAAAACTGAACAAGTCGCCAAGAAACATGGGTGGCAAGTGGACATGGGAAATGGTCTTCTGATAGCAAGTAGCAAATATAGCTGCAGAAGATCAGAGAAGAGGTATACTTTATTGACTTGAAGAGATGTCTGGAGAAGCAGGAGGTGAGCCCAGGGACACAGAGTTGTGAAGTTGAGGAGGGGCAAAAGCAGCATGGCTGGGTGCATCCTAGGTGGCTGGCCAGCCACCTGAGGAGGCAGTCTGGGTGTGGGCTACAAGTGCTGAGCTGTAGGTGGGTGTTTAAGATCTTTAAGAGTGGATGCAGAAAAGGAACAAAATTGGAAGAAGCTGAAAGTGGAGTTCAGGAACTTCAGAACAGCAGCTCTAAACTGCTGAGGCATGCAAGGGAGAGAGCAGTGACCAAAGAGGAAAGGTAGGTCCTTAGGGATATCTGTGTGGGCTTTGGTGTTATTTTTTTAACATCCTAAGCAGGTTTGTCTTGTGTAGTGAAGGGGAGCTAGAGGAAAGTGGGAGATTAGAAAGAGGGGTGAGTGCTGAGCACAGGAGAGATCAGATATGTAAAGAGCGGCTGATCCAGGAAGTAATAATCCCAGTAAGTCATCTTTCTATCTTTTAAAAATAATTAACATCTAAAACATGACTGGAATGCGTTTCATTTTTTTTTTTTTTTGTATGCATTTGTTCACCACAAATCTGAGCAACTGAAATTGAAGACATGAAAGGTTTCTTTAAGAAAAACTCAGTTTAGATTTTTTTAATTGTGGCTATTTTGAGCTCAAATACAGAATTTTAATTTAGTAAATCTTTGGCACACTTTCCTTGTAGGAAATACTTGTGTATATTCTCAAAACTACTGAAGAAAATGCTCTTTAAGAAACCAGATGATAAAATGTGAGACTGTGTAGGAAAATGTAAATAGCGGGTCAGTAGTTGTATATGGAACTTAGGCTTTGATTAAATAGGCTACCTAATCAAATACCTAATTTTAATCACTTGAGCAAAATGCCAGTGGTGTTACACAGGTGCTTAATCAGGTATCTACTTAAGAACCTTACCTACCTAAAGTGGGTTTGAGAGTAAAGTTGTATAATATATTCTCCTAAAAATACTGTCACCTCTGTTTTGATAACCTGTAAGTTTTGTCATGTTTGCATTAAAGCCATGTAATTTTGTACTTGTTAGCAGGGTTTGTATATGTTGCAGATTGAACCACCAGTTGATTAAAGGTACTCTTTAATGTCATTGCATATACTTTAAGAGTATCTAGTTTTATGGTTGCAGTTTAGTCTTTTAGAACTACTATTTTTTTTGTTATTACATGTAAGAACATCCTGAATAGATATGTTTGTAGGATGAACTTTTAGATATGTTAAGACTGTGTTTTGTTTTAATTATATTAACACTTTAAAAACTTTTTTAATGTAAAAGAAATCACATGCAAATATTTATTTTTTTTTTGTTGTGGATGTCTCTTTTTCCTTCCTTGTTCATATTTCATTCTACAAGAGACTGTTTAAACCCAGTCAGAGACCTTCCAACCATAATTCTTGCTGATCTCCACTGCAATTGTGTTTTATAGTAGGACAGGAGAGTTGGATCCTTTATTTAGGTTATTGTCCCGGTTTGAGACGAATTCAGAGGAGAAAATATCCCCTGATGGAAAGCAGGCCCCTCTCCCCACCAAGTTCGGGAAAAGAAAATGTCCCCGGAGGAAAGTGAAGGAAAAAAACTATTTATTTAACAAGGCAACAAAAAAAAAACAAGAAAAAGGGCAATAATGCTAGACAAATAAATCGATATCTGTGAGAGAAAGAAAAAAAAACCTGAAGCAAAGTCCTTCTCCGGTGTGGCTTCTCTTCTCCCGCAGTTGGGAAGGTGTCCGTCCGGGGAAAACCCCCTTGCAGGCTGGTGAAAACTTCCCAGTGAAGCCCGATGGTCTGATGCTTCAAGTCCAGAAGAGGGGAAAAAGAAGAAAACCAAAATCCCAGAAGGAGGAAAAAAAAAACGCTGTCTGCCGTCTCTCTCGAAGGGGCCCGACCTGAGCGCCGCGAGAAACCAGAAGGCTAGAAGTGCTGTGTTCTCTCTCTCCTTATCACTTTCCCAAAACAAGAGGAAAAAAAACCCGTAACCTTGAGGGAGGAGGAAAAAAAACCAGAACTTCTCCTCTCCCTTCTCAGACTCAGTTTAAAGACATAGGAAGGCATAAAATTCATTCTTCTGGGCATGGGCTGACGACATAGGATAAACTCCAAGACAAAAATCACTCCAAGACAGTTTTATAATTCTGTGCTATACAAGAAGAAAATTAAAGTTAAATTATGGTGACTAATTAATGAATGAAATGGCTTGGTTATTTTTGTTTGTTTATTTGCATTCAAGTCAACAGCTTTGATTTGTTGCTGATAGAAAACTAGAGCTACATAAGCTGCTTCAGGCAGATTATGGATAATGCGGTTGGCATATTAATCCAGAGCTCTTTGTAGATGTTGACAACGATTTCTAGACCACTGTCCTGTGTTTCCTTAAGAACTTTCTGTTTGGGATTTTATACGGTATAAGTAGATCTTGTTTGTGGTTCTATGGTCCTTTTTTACAAAATAAAAAAAAAAGAATTCTTTTTCCTTTTAGGAAAAACCAAAACCTAAATCAGAGCAGAATCTGAGTTGGTAAGAACTTGTATTTAAGATTGATGTGTTGATGTTATCTTGAAATGTGTACTGCAGGAAATACTGTGTATGTGACTTAGTACTATGGTGCAGATAATAGTTAGAAGACCACTTATGAATATACAAAACCAAGTTTGTTGGGTTTTTTTATTTAGAACCCCAGAAAACCTACCTTTAAACATGTAGTTGAACAAGGAAGGTTTGAGTTGTCTTCAATGTGGCAGATCAAATAGTGTGTTATTGTTGCTTCTTCAAGCCTGTATGGTTTTCAAGAACTCTCTAGTGTTTAAAAAACAACTTCCCTGTCATGAAATATCTTCCTCTTCCTGCAGTCGACGTACATGACATTGCAAATTAAAATTAACAGAACTTTAAAAGAGATGGGGATATTTATAAAGCACAAAAGCTTGTTTATAACAGTGCTCTAAATTGTTAGTTATGGGACAGGGTTTCTCTTACGTATTTCGAACTATAGGACTCATTCATTATAAACCAGATACTCTCTATACATATTTCAGTGATTAGTTAGCATAGGTTTAAAAATTGTTTTAGAAAAGGAACAGCCTTTTTACAATTGTATTTGGATGCAAACAAGAAAAAATCATTTAAAAACAGCCTCTCCCCATTTAAAGTATTTGATGTTGAATAAAGAAGGAAGAAAGACAAGGAAGATATTTTGTGTATGACAACTAGTAGTCTAAACAAAGAAGCATTTATGTCATTTTTCTGTTGATAGAATTAATGTTAAAGTAATTTAACAGTCTTAGAAGTGACAGGTGTGATGTGCTTTTTTTGTAGTTTAAGCTAGAAGACTAAAAATACTACTACAGAAAAAACACCTTATTTTTCTCACAACTTTTGTGTAGCTTCACAGTTTTCACCAAACTGACAGTTGGACGGTGCAAGGTGGGAAACTAACAACAAAATGAAAATCATATTCCTGCTTCTCTGATTGAGAAGATAATTGCTGGTTTGGTGCATTGTCACATCTGTTTCTGGAGCGTGGCTCAGGACTCTTGCAGTCCTGGCTTGGTTTTTCTCTGGAACCTCAGCAGCTAGCGTGTATAGTGATACCTAGTTGGTTATATATGTCTTTTCTCATGATACTACCCTGGACTTAGTTTATAGCTAGTCTGAGAGGTTGTGGTAGGATTATATTTTTAAGATAGAATTTAAGGTTTGTGTTGATTTTTAAGAAGTGAATGGTAGGCTTTGAGGGTTTGTTTAAATAGGTTGAGTTTAGACCAGACACTACTGCAGCTTACGTTTTGTTTGAGTAGGCCAATGCCACATTACAGGATTGGACCTGGTGTGTGTCCTGCAGGCTGGGGGGCTGGATTAGTTGTCCTGGTTTAGCCAAAAAGTTCTGCAGGTCATAGCCTGAGCACCCCAGCATCTATTCTCTAAATACCAAATTTTAATATTTCCCCTAGCTCCCAATTAAATTGTAATTACTTGTTGTTAAACACAAATTTAAATCTGTATGTTCACCTGCTGTGTAGCTGTTGATTGATGTATGCATATTTGTCATACTAGATGTTTATCTGTCCCAGTTATTTTATGTTGAAAAGTCCTTGGTGGATTGACTGTTATTTTTTGTGTTGTTTATTTGTTTTATTTTATTTATTTTTTGTGGGTTGTGTTTTTGGTGGGTTTTTGGTGTGTGTGGTGTTTTTTTAGGAAAATGTGTGCTGTAGTTAGGTTGTGCTAGTGTAGGCAATTGTCTGCTTTCAGTAGTTGTCAAGTTTTGATACAATTTAAAGTATCTCATGATCTTGGTAAGGTTCTTTCTCATATTTGTCTCTCTAAGGTAATAATTATTTGGGTTTTGTAGATGAGGAGTTTAGGCAAATTGAGTAACCTGCCTGTGCTAGAGCTGGAAATTGATCCTCATTCCTCTAAATCCCTGGCTAGCAGCCTAACCACTTAGACTTCAGTTTCCTTAAGATAAAGTTGTCCCAAACCAGTTTTAAGCTCTATTTAAGCCCTCTGACATGCTTAAGAAACAATATAGCTTTTGGCTTCTTATCTTCCTGCTATTTTGTGGCATTCAGTGTTGAGGGTCTGCAAGGGAGTGAATAGATATCTCGATTCCTGCAGAAATCGATGTGTGAGCTGGAAGCTGCATGTACTGTGCGTCCTTTTCATGCTCTTGAAATGGGATGAAATCAGGGTTGCAGCTATAACTCGTAATTAAATCAATTTGCTGTATTGTCCACTTATTCTATATGTACTTTTTTAACCTTAATGCTTAGAGTAAAAGCTTTTGAATAAGGAACTGCCTCACTTGCACAGGAATGCGTTCACTTATCCTGTCAAATATATTTTTTTGTTGGTATTCCTTGAACTGATTTCTGTTACCCTCTGGTGCTGCAGTTGTTCCTAAAAAAAAATGATGTGCCACTTCTCGCATAGTAGCTTGCATAACGTTGACAAGGGGGAAAGTAATACAATTACATAGTAAAGCAAATATTGTTACCACATACAATCTTTAATACTATTAAATGAAATGATTAGGTTATGAAGAGTTAAGATTTATCTTGTATCATTTAAAACATGAAAAACATAACTTGCCTCATTTAAAAAACAAAATAAATTTTTTCTCCCCTCTAAACATGCACTTCTAATAGGCATTTTGTGTAAATGGTTATGATGAGTTTGGTTGCTTAAGGCTACATTGGATATGCTTGGTCAGCCTGACTGTTAGCTAACCAATTGGAGTGGTATCTCATGAGCAGAGCACAGTCCCACAATGTGTGACAAGGATTTGACCTGACAGTTTTACGGTTGTGCAACACATAGAGGCTTAGAGCAACAAAAAGGGGCATGATGAACTGTGTTGCAGAGACCTGTGCTGTTCCTGTTATCTCTGTGGAGAAAAATGTGTAATGCTCTTGTCAAAGAAAACTGAAAAGCTGATGTTTCCCTCTATCTCTTGCATTACATGAGACTGCCTAGATGTGGAGCCATCTCTATTTTTACCTTATTAGAGAAACTGGCAAACCAATTGTGGTTTTGTGAGGGAAATGTATTAATTTTTTTATTACTGGAAGCCATTAGGTTTGTCTTCAGATTATTTTGCCTTTCAAAATGAAGATGCTTGCATTTTGGACTGTTGAACTACTTCCTTATCTCTGCTGTAGATTGACGTGGGACACTTTCCTTTCATCACCTGTTCACTGCTTTGAATCTAATTTGGTAGGTTTGTGTAGTTACTGATTTCTTCAGATATCCAGTGAACGTACATCTGAAATATTTCTGATCTTCTCAACACTGAGACAAATTACATGATACAAGTATTTGAGAGCTTGTCAGTTTACGTGTCTAATATGCTGTATGGTACAAATGATAGGTGGTTATTTAGCAGGAATGCTGAGTACGTTTTCTTTTGTTCGGTCTTAGATTGTTTTGTATTGGTTTTTTTCTGCATAACTGATTCTCTATAAATAATATAAGCTGAAAAATAAAATGACTAATAAGTGAGTTGGCAGAAGGTAAAATTAAACTATGCTATGTGAAAGTGTTAAGTAACCCAAACAGCTAAACAGAAAGGAGGTCTTTGAATGATTTTTAGGGTAATTCAATGCATTTTTTAATTAGCAGAAAAGAGGTTTAGTCTCTTTTGCTTACAAGCAAAAATATGGTTGTTACTTTATTTTCATAGTGTTAAGGAGGTTGGAACTCAGATAATCTACTGAATTTCTTACTGCATGTTCTGTTTTGGTCCTGCATTATTTTATTCTAAAAAAAAAATGTCAGGAATTATTACCTAGAGGCTTTCAGTTATATCTTGTGGTTTGCTTGTCTGTTTGCCTTGTAAGCTTAGCTCAGTTTGTCTGTTATTCTCAGTTATCCAAGCACTTAGGTATTTCTTTAATAGTGAATGGCAGTTTCCCCTTTCTGCTAGCATACAGAAAATTAAATTTTGTGTCTTTCATTTGTCTGCATTCCCTTAAAGCAGAATTTACCTGGTCTGTTGCAACTAACCAGATGCTAAAGCATGTAATCTCATGCTTCATCTCTCTTCCCATTCCTCTTG
Organism: Baryphthengus martii; assembly: GCA_013396935.1. Classification (NCBI taxonomy): domain Eukaryota; kingdom Metazoa; phylum Chordata; class Aves; order Coraciiformes; family Momotidae; genus Baryphthengus; species Baryphthengus martii. The sequence goes on from VWZK01007170.1 coordinate 26,908, forward strand.
AAACATACTTAGTTCAGGCTGGTCTGTTCATATGCACAAGAGTATTGCTGGTGTTTTCCAGAACTCTCATAAGGGTGGCTAAATCGTATGTGCTAGAGGTGAGGAGAATAGTGGTGGATGAATTGCTTCCCTGGCAGCAGCTTCTCCAGCTGCTAGGTATTGCTGTGGCATTCAAAAGCACAAACACCTCAACACTCGCTCTTGGAAGTCCCTGCTTTTGCTTAATAGCAGAAGGAAACTCCATTGGCTGGTGTTAAGTCTCTGCTAAGTTAGCAAGGACAGCACCGGGAAGGTGAGAAGAACCAGGTGGAGAATTGAGATACATAGCTAAGCATCTCAAAGGGGCAGTGAGCAATAGTACGAAGAATGCGGGGGACTTGAAGAGATGGCAAGAGAAAAACCAAATAATAGATAAGGTGAAGGAATGAGTTGAATTTGAAGGGCGATGGCTGTGGGGAATGTGTGTATATAGCTAAACAATAGCATTCGTGGAAAGCATTAATATTTTCATCCTCAGTTTTAAATGACATTCAGCAGTTGTAATTGGCAGTGAAGTCATGTCAAGGTTTTTCAGTTTTAACAGGAAAAAAACCCCTCTTTTGTAGAAGGAGCAGCCTCATCTATTCAAGGAACTTAATAGTAGTATGTTCTCGCTATTAAAAACCTTCTACAATGGAAACTTTTTAGCTGCTACTAGGTGAGTCGAAATAAAGTTCTTTTGCATTTGATTCACCGGTATCAGTGGAACACTGTATGGTGGATTACAGGGAAAGGATTGTAGATAAAGGAAAAAAATTTTGGAGACTAGAATTTAAATGACAAAAAGACTCCGTATTGGAGACTAAGAGTTGTAAATCCCCTATGAAAAACTTTGTTTTGAGAGTTGGATTATGAGTTTGTGGAAGCTGAATGAGGCAGATCAAGAGATCCTTTTGTTCTCCTGAACCTGTGGTAGCACATGCTTGTGATTTTGCATTAAAGGAGCTAAGGGGTCTGTTTCTGTCTATAGTGTTACAGACCTGGAAGAGCCTTAGCTGAAGAGCACATACTGTGTTCCAGGAGCTCTTATTCATCTTAATTTGATGCCTTTCAAGGAGCTATTGCCACGATGGTTGGTCTCGGTGCTTTAGTTGTTATCTTGTCACCTGCTAAAAGTATCTTTTTAGTCTGTGGACTTTTGTTTTTAACAAGCTTGCCGCATCTCCTGTTCACAGTTGAAATGCTTTTGGAAACAACCAGCTGGTAGGCACACTGTCTGTCTCCCTTTTAAGGCTCAGGGCAAACCCCACAGAGCAGGATTCCTATCAATCAGCCCTCTCTCCCCCTCCCCCTTCCATCCCAAGGGAGGATACAAAGGGGAATGAGGAAGGAAGTGCCTCACACAAAACTGGAAGTTAAGACTATGAACAACATTTAATAAGTAATAAACAGGGAAGAGGAAATATGAAAGAAAAAGGGATATACAAGCATATAACAAAACGAGCTCTCGGATGGCGATGGATTGTGCAGAGTACATGGAGCCGGGCCCGGCCGCGCTGAGGTGCGGTCCCAAAAGCAGCACAGCCCCAGTGAGAATGAAAAAGAGCACAAAACCCCAACTTCCTGTCCTTTTATAGAGTGTGGCAGGGAAGGGGAGGGAATACCCTCTGACCCCTCAGGGTCCTGGAGTTACCGAGTGTTCATCCCCCCTCAATTTAACTCTTAAACCACAACACTGTCCTGTTAAGACAGCTGAGTTGTTGAGAGAAGTTCTGAACAATGCTTTGGCTTTTTCAGGAATGGATTTAGTGGCAGTCTCCAAAATAAATGGACTCCTCTTCTGCTATTGTTACCTTTTGAGCTGTTTACTTTTTATTTGACTGACCACTTGGTGCTTGATCTGTGGCCTCAAAAACACCTCAAGGCAGCACGTGATCTCTTNATATGAAAGAAAAAGGGATATACAAGCATATAACAAAACGAGCTCTCGGATGGCGATGGATTGTGCAGAGTACATGGAGCCGGGCCCGGCCGCGCTGAGGTGCGGTCCCAAAAGCAGCACAGCCCCAGTGAGAATGAAAAAGAGCACAAAACCCCAACTTCCTGTCCTTTTATAGAGTGTGGCAGGGAAGGGGAGGGAATACCCTCTGACCCCTCAGGGTCCTGGAGTTACCGAGTGTTCATCCCCCCTCAATTTAACTCTTAAACCACAACACTGTCCTGTTAAGACAGCTGAGTTGTTGAGAGAAGTTCTGAACAATGCTTTGGCTTTTTCAGGAATGGATTTAGTGGCAGTCTCCAAAATAAATGGACTCCTCTTCTGCTATTGTTACCTTTTGAGCTGTTTACTTTTTATTTGACTGACCACTTGGTGCTTGATCTGTGGCCTCAAAAACACCTCAAGGCAGCACGTGATCTCTTGTACATGTGCTGCAAGCGGGAGACTTGTATGTTGGAAGCCTGCCACATTTGGGTCTAGGGCTGTCTATGGGCCAAAACCATCCTTTTCTGCTTATAAACGCCGATTGGGTTTGTGTATTGTTTTACAGACTGGTTGTTAATAGACACCATCCTAATTAAATGCCTGGAGCGCTTCTCTTTTCTGACTTGAGTACAGAGGGCTCTAGAGTGCAGTAGGAGGTGGATATTCCACAGTTTTAGTTAAGTGGTTAGTATTAATGCATGATAAACTGTGCATCATAAATCTCAAGCTGCTTGCAGTAATAATGTTGCTTGTTTCTTAAGAGGATGCCATTCCCTGTGGATTTGTTGAACAGCCACAGTCATGAGGACTTGGAGAGCTCAGGACAGGACTACGTGTCTGGTCTTCGATGTGGGAATCCAAACTGTCCTGAATTCTTCTCTCTGCCAGATCACAGCAAAGTAAGAACCAGCAAATACCTTAGTCTGTTCCCTTGATATATTTGTAGATTTAAAATACTTATAATATCCAGCTGTTTGAATTGCATAGTTAACTGTAGCAAACCTTTAGATTTTCACAATTCCTGTTTGTATTAAGCTCTGCTCTTTTTCATTCTGTAATTAGGTTTAAATCTGGGCATCAGTGACTATTTGCTGCTTCTAGACAATGGATCTGTATGCATCAAATAATTTTAAAAAAACCCTTAATTTCAACTGATGAATCAAACTCTTTCCTAAGAAGCACTAACTCACACAGTCACAAAAATCCATCATTGTAACTAAGGGGTTCACAATTTACTGAAGCTGACTGGCTCTTTTAGTATCTTAGAGTTTCAGTGTCCTTCATGGTTGGGTTCAATTCATGATCAAGCAAGTTTTATTAATTCCAGAAGTGATTCTTGTATTTTTATCTGAAATATTCCGACTCACAATGGTAGGAATTGGAAGCGACCTCTGAGATGTAGTCCAACCCTCCTACTAAAGCAGGTTCACCTAGAGCAGGTTGCAGAGGAATGCATCCAAGCAGATTTTGAAAGTCTTTGGAGAAGGAAACTCCACAGCCTCTCTGGGCAGCCTGTTCCAGTGCTCTGCCACCCTCACTGTAAAGATCTTTTAATTTTTTTTCTGATGTTCAGGTGGAACTTTTTGTACTCCGGTTCATGCCTGCTGCCCCTTGTCCTGTTGTGGGGCACCACTGAAAAGTCTGGTCCCACTCTCTCAGTCCCTACTGTCCCGGTTTGAGAAGAATTCAGA
>VWZK01007171.1:0-33953 GCA_013396935.1 Baryphthengus martii
CTCTTCTCCAAGCTGAACAAATCAAATGAACTTATCCTTATAAGTCTTATAAGTCTTATCCTTGTGACCCTCTTGGTAGCCCTTCTCTGGACCAGCTCTGAAGTTGTCCTTGTACTGTGGCACCCAAAACTGCGCACAGAACTCAAGGTGGGGCTGTGCCAGTGCAGTGTGCAGTGGGACAGTTACCTCCTTCGACCAGGTAGCTATGCTGTGCTTGATGCACCCCAGAATACAGTTGGCCTTTGACTGCCAGGGCACACTGTTGATTCATATTCAACTTGCCATCAACCCAAACTCTGTCAGAGGGACTACTAGCTTTATCTCTGTACTTCCACAGTTCTGGACAAAGTGGAATTGCTATCTGCCCAGGGAGGTGAACAAAGAAGGAGCCGAAGTAATTGCAAAATATAGCTTACAAGTTTAGTTAGGCCTTTTGATAACTATTAGTGCATCTAATGAGGAGACTATCCTTGAAGATGTTGACACACTTAGTCTTTTAATCAAGAATTGGCCATTCTTGAAGAAGGAACACTCTGGAAAACATATAAACCAAATGGATTTAGAGATTATATTGTTTTTGTATAGTTTTGTACTGTCAGCTAAGCAACAATTAGTGCTGTCCTTAAGTGAACTAGCTTCATTAGAATACTAAAAATCACACTTATAGGTCAATTAGACTCATGCCCAAATGAAGACCCTCCCCCTGAGCATATGTAGCATTGAAAGTTTGGAGTCAGCAGTACTATAATTGTATGCCAGTTGCTAAACAATCATCATAAAGTGAGTGGGCTTGGAAATTACTAGCTTTATAATAAATATAATACAGAGAGTTTTGTTTGGTGTGCTTGATTTGTGGGGAACCACCGAGCACCCAGGCTTGTGCAACACTGAAATAAATAATCAGTGTCTCTCCTCAGTGTGTGAGAATTGGATTTCTTGCACACTAGGCAATGAATCTGCGTCTTTTGGACAACAGTATCATTGTGAATGTAGTTTCACATAGTGCTTCACAACATTTACACTTTCTTTTTTCGAGGTTATAAATCCCTACAGAGAAGGTAGTATCCAGAGAGATGGCTAGTAGCAAAATTCAGGCTCCTTGTTTTCCTCTTCTGACTGGTATTATGTTTAAAAAAGACACTACAGACTTTTTTTACATGGATTGCTTTCATGTGCTAACAGCTGCTATAGCTAATCATGATGGGAAACATGACCAGTACCTTTCTGGGGAGAGCAGAGTTCTGAGAAGCAGGAGTGTGAGGGCCTAGTCATTTTCTCCCCGTTTCTGTTCGAATTTTATCTGTTTGAATTTTATCTGTCTTCATAACTTCACTGAGAGACAAGGGGGAAACTGTGTTTGGCACCGTACCTGCAAAGATACTACTTGAGGTTGTAGAGCAGGAGAATTAATGAGGTGGTGTATACTTAAATAGCAGCTTCCAAAGACTGCTTTCTGACCTGTAGAAGCACTACAGATTTGTAGTTTTGTTGGTGCATGTGATGAACAAAGCTGATAGCTTTAGGAAAAAAAACTAATAGAAAGAAAAATGGCTCAATTACTGATGTCCTGGGTGGTTTTTTTACACTGGCCTCTCTTGTGAGTAATTGCTTGGAACTTTGTGTAAAACACTCTTTGCTTTATAAAAACAGAAGTAAAGTGTGGTAAGTTTGCTTAGTTTATAGCTTTCTGTTATTTCTGTGTACTTTTCTGTTACTCGGAGCGCACCCTCAGCAAGTTTACTGGTTGTAAAAAACTGGGAGGAATGGCTGACACACCAAAAGGCTGTGCTGCCATTCAGTGGGATCTGCACAGGCCGGAGAGTTGAGGGGAGGGGAACCTATTGAAGTTCAACAAGGGCAAGTGTAGAGTCCTGTACATGGGGACGAATAACCCCCTGCATCAGTACAGGTTAAGGGCAGACCTACTGGAAAGCAGCTCTGTGGAGACAGATCTGGGAGTGCTGGTGAATAACAAGTTAACCATGAGTGAGAAGTGTGCTCTTTTACCCGAGAAGGCCAATGGTGTCTTGGAGTGCATTAAGTAGAGTGTGACAAACAGGTCGATGGAGGTTCTTCTCCCCCTCTACAGCTGGAATTTTGTGTCTAATTCTGGGCTTCCTAGTTCAAGAGAGGCAGAGAACTACTGCAGAGAGTCTAGTGGAGTTGCAAAGATGATGAGGGTGCTGGAACATCTCTTTCACGAGGAAATGTTGAGAGACCTGAGTCTGTTTAGCCTGGAGAAGAGAAGACTGAGAGGGGATCTTATTAATGTCTATAAATATCTAAGGGCTCGATGTCAAGTGGAAGGGGCTGGGCTCTTTTCTGTGGTGCCCAGTAATAGGACAAGAAATAATGGGTACAAGCAGAACATAGGAGGTTCCACCTCAACATGAGGAGAATCTTCTTTCCTATGATGGTGATGGAGCACTGGAACAGGTTGCCCAGAGAAGTTGTAGAGTCTCCTTCTCTGGAGACTTTCAAAACCTGCCTTCACACGATCTTGTGCAACCTGCCCTAGATAAACCTGCAAGGGATGTTGGACAAGATGATCTCCAGAGGTCCCTACCATTCCGTGGTTATCTGCATGAGCAGCAATCAGTACAGGAAAAGATTTCTATGGAACTGAGTGATTCCAGCTTAAATTCATATGGCAATAGTGGTGGATTTTTATAGAAAATAAAGTTGATTTATAGTTTTTCAATCCTGAAAAAAAAAAAAAGCTGAATTCAAGTAACTTTTTTTTTAATTTGAATTTCAGCAGCTCTTTCTATTCACCAGTCAATAAGAAGGAAGCTTTGTTTCCACAGAGAGACCTTTAAAACAGATTCAAAGTCATGTTTTATTAAAACAGCACAGTACAAAAATCTGATACATGACTTAGTGTTAAGGAAGAATCTTCCTTCTTCACAGGCAGTTGATTTTATTCAGAGGAAACATTTTGCAACCTAGAGTGAGGGCCACTAAATGCTTTTAGCTAGCAAAACAAGGCAATAATTGTTGCTAATGTGGACATCATCAGTAATTAAAAATGAAACTACTTAAGTATTACACCTCGCTTTTAGTATGTCGAACAGTTTGCAAGTGTTAATAAAATCAAACACCTGAATTATGCACGGTGCAGCCCAGGGTGACAGAGTGAGAATTTAGAGAGTGACCAGGAAGAAAAATATCCTTGGATACTCTTCTTGGAGCTATGTATCTGCAGACAACATGGTTATCATCTTACATATGACTATTTCTTTTGTAACCTGTAGATTCCATTTCCTTTGCTGAACTAGTTTGTGAAGACAAAAGTCACGCTTTTAAACTAGAAAATAAAGATGATCTTACAGTTAATGATTTTTTTTCTGATTTCCGTGAGCTGGCTCTGAAATACAGAGATACATTTATTTCTCGAAGTGTGGTTCTAAAATGCATCATCTAGTTACATGTGTTACTTCCACGTCTTGTTACTGAACAAACTAGAGTCAGATAACTGGAAGATGTGAATTACTGATGTACGAATACTTATTTGGTTTTGCTCTACTAGGGATTAATTAAGCCCTTTTTCTTTTTAAGAAGTAGTAAAGGTAATTTTTTTTAACTTCATTTGATACTTGGATGAGCTTGTCAATTAATCTCATTCACAGATAAATTATAGGGGGCACCTGCATTGTGGGCAGCTGTGTGAGGTAATTATGCAGCACTGCAAATGGAGAAAGACTCTAAAGCTTTAAGCTGTTGAGTAGGTTCTGTAAAACACAGCTTGTAGAAAGTGTAAAGTGTGACAGGCTGCTTGGAGCTGTTTGATCTTTATGTTGCTGCAAACTTTTTACGATAATAATTTATACAAAATTTAAAAGAAAAAACCTAGTGTTCTAGAGCCTGTAATAAAGTTACCAGATTATCACAAAATTGCAAGATATAAATAAAGGCCATGGTTGATTTCCATCTCTTTTTCAAGATTGAGATTTCTGTAGTAGCATTAACTTCATTACTGATCCTTGTCACCTTCTCTTCCTCCCCTGAAGGTTGAGCAAATTAAAATTCAATACTCTGTGATGATTTAGCAATTCTTATTCTTTAATTTCTTTCTCACAATTATTTAATTGTAGAAAAAAGAGCTAAAAATTGATCTATGCTCGCACCTCTGTTCATTATCTTTCCTGACCAGTAGACAGTGTCTGCTTGCTGTATCATGCATGATTTATAGATAGAATGAGTATTCAGAGATACCATGTTTTTGTGACTTATGCAGTGTTTATTGGTTTGATAAATCTTAAAGCAAAAAAACTGGAGACTCATGAGACAGAACAATGTCTGCCTTAGAGCACCTCACCTGCCCTCTGCTACTAGTGCAACTATGCTTCTAACAATTCATGTCTCTGAGGAACTCGAAAAAGTTGCTGTTCTTATATAGAAAATGACCTGTCAGAGTAGGAGCTTCATCTACCAAGTTTTGGTACAGGCAGATGCAATCCTGTCATGAGCAGAATGACTTAGGTATAATTCTTCATGTTGTGACAGCCAAGAATAGACACCATGTATCTTTATTCTGGAGTAGTCCAACTTCTGAGCCAACAAAGGCTATGTTCAATGTCACAGTCATGCATCAATTCCTAGCAGCACATCACTGGTACACCCACAGAAGACGGGATGATCTCTGTGCCAGTTAAAGTTATTCCTGTTATTTAAAATGATAAGGTTAAGAGAGTCAAAGAGAATTCACTGAGCTTGTTCTTATTCTGTATGGTATAAATAAAAATTAATGGAGCTGTAGTATGCAAGTCAAATAAAAATTTAGCTTTCCTTTTTTCTCTGCCTTCAATTTCGGTTAATATTTATGAACTTGCAGGAACTGTGTATGTTTCTTTGCATCATAAATGTACCAGCTGCTGTGTTTGTAGTCTACTACAAGTACTGATTTAGGATAATTTGAATGCAGATATTTAGTGTCTGGGAAGTGAACCAAATAATCTCTGTTACCTAAAAGAAATTAATCTACAAGGGATTTTTCTTCTTTTAGGTTTAAAAACTTTTGCCTACTTAATCATTTTACAAGGGAGTTGTGAGGTTCAGATTGAACAAAACTGTTTTCATAGAAGTGGGTAGTGAATGAGGTTATAGCTACTCGATTAAATAGTAGCACTTGTACATTTCTTACAATGTGACATAACTGGTCCTGTGGGGCAAAATGTTTAGTTTAAAATAATAATTTCAAACTAATCATTAAAATTTTTACTTTGCAGCTAAATCTGCATTTTCAGTATTTTTGAAAATCAAAGCTGTACATCTTTCCTCTGCATTCCTGCACATTTGTATGCTCTCTTAGTCTCCTTTCCCTCCTTCCCCCAACTCACCAAGTTCTTCTGGTCTAAAAGCTGCATTACACTCTGTAATTTCTGAGATGAGAAGTGTTGTGCACTATTAAATGTTTTTAATTACTTATTGTCTGACCTGCTGCTCTTAAAATATTTATGTGCTGCACACTGGAACTTAATTTCCTACATTAGTAAAGTCTTAGATATGACAATATCTTACAGAGAGTTGTCTTTAATTCAAAGTGATTTCCTTTATAATTTTAACGCAACAGGCATAAATATTATACATTACCCTTGAATCAAAAAAAGGCCCTAGAGATGACTGGTTTGTCCAGTTTGGCAGATAATAGAATGTTTTTGCAACGTTCTTCATATCATCGATTCATGTGCTTTATGATATTACCAGATGTTTATATTTGTGAGTCTCACAGTTATTTTTGTTCCACTGCTTCCTTCCCTCCTTCATCTTTTATTCTGTTACCTCTAAAACCTCAAAAAATAATAAATCTCTTTGTAAAAATGTAAATGCAAATAAATTATATTTGACAGACTCAGTATTGAGGAAGCTTGCCTGTACTCCCACACAATATTAATAATTTGCTATTTCACTTATAACAGAAACCACAAGTGTTTAAGTGTGAAAATGTTTAATTTGTATCAAATGAAGACCTGAAATTCCTGTCACTCAGTTTTCTAGTGAGTTCGCCTTTGGAGTGAGTGAGTAGTTAATTTGTTTATGCAAGGACCAAGATCGCAGTTTTGGAGTAGGTATTGTACCTTGTGCTTAGAGACTGTCCCTTAAGCTGTGTAATGCCTTTCCTACTCCATGGGGTCTGACATATTTTTTTGGTATCAGGTTTTCTGGAGCACCGGGTTTTACTTACTGGTGCTAGCTGCATTATTCTGTAATCCACAGAAGAGGGTAAGAATTTCCTTCTACAATCCAGTCTGCATTTCTTTCTCTTGGATATACCATGAGCAAGAGAGTATTATGAAGTTAAGCTAATGAAAGGAAGTGGACTGTTGGCTAGTAAATAAAAGCATCCTCTTCTGTAATTGAGCAAGATAGAGAAAAGTATGCCGCTGAAAAGATACTGTTAATTCCTCTGGCAAAGCAATTTGATACTTGTTTTGTACATTGCATTTGTATATATCTTTTAGTGATATAAACCTTCTACTTTTGGAACCTTTTAAAGACATTTTTAATGTTCATTTAAAGACATTTTAATGTTCAATATTCCTGGCAGAGAATATTTTTTTTCAGCAGTTTTCTCCTCCTACCGTATAATTATTTTGTAAAAGCTACGCTCATAATTTAGGTCATAGAGATCATAAAAGATTTACTGGCAATTCTTTTCTTAAGAGTGGGCAAAATCAAATATGTGATTTTTCAATGTATTTTTCATCCTTTCACGGTAGTAAAAAATGTGCCAAGAGGTGGTGATGAAAAAACTTGAATTAGAGTTGTGTATTGCTTAATGTTAACAACAAAATTTCAAGCAATCAGCTAAAGTACTTCCTGTAATCAAGATAAACAAGTTAGGTGATTTCCCTGGTGTATGTCACTTTTTTCTTACTTTTTAAGACCTTTTTCTCACATTCGTGAAGCACTTGGAGACTTCTGGATTGCATTGAATCATGTAACATCACAAAAATGAGTTAAATAATAAGACATTAGGTTTAATGTATTTTTTATTACTTGTGACAAATTTTCGTTAAATAATTGGTATTTAAAATGTTTCATCTGTGACAGGAAGATATTTCTCCTGGATTAATAACTCAATAGGATTTAGGTAATTTTTTGGTCTTCATTTCATGATAATGTCTGTATGTTTTATTTTCAATGGCATGCTTTCTTTGATTTGCCTTCTATTGGGTGGGAGGAGACAAAAATAAGAGGATAACAGAAAATGCATGCACCTTTCTACCCTTCTCTGTGCTTTTCTGTTAAGAATCCCTTTTCTTTCTACACTTTTGCTAACTCAATCCCACCTGATACTGCTTCATGTATTATAGTTATAAGTTTAGTTTCCATTATATTTAAGGCTAGTGATCTGGCATGGTATTCTAAAGTTCTTTTTAAAATATGTTTTGAAATAGTGGTCTCAGTATAATGCTCGAACTACAGAAAAGACAGTTAAAGGCTATTATTTTGTCTTACATAGTAATTGTCTAATATGTCTGATATACCTATCAATGTGGTAGGTAGGGCCAAAGAATGACGTGTCTCCCTGGGGTTAAACTTAATGTCCCCATTAATGAAACTAAGTGTTTGGTTTGCCCTTTTGTCTGATACTTTATAACTGAATAGAGTCTTCAGGAAATATTTTAATGTGAGAATAATTTGGTCTTCATAGAGGAAATTAATAAGAAATGCCCTGACAATAGAAAAGGAAAATAGATTAATGGATATGGGCTAGATATTTGTTTTACAATTTGTGAAATATTTTCTGTGAATGCTTCTGTACATCACTGACTTGTCCCATTTTTATTTATTTATGTATTGCAGACAGTAATTTAACTTGTTATATAGCTTTATAACAAGCTCACTAGTTATTTGTTTCTATAAATGTGGTCTGATACACAATCAGAAGTAACAAAGGAAAACGTAAGGATTTATTTTTAAGCAAAAATATAAATTATTTACACAAACTTCTGTACTTATACTAAAAGCTTACATAACTATCGCTGTAAAATATTGCTAACTTGAACCAAGAGTTGTAAGTTTTTAAAAAACACCATTTGTCTATTTGAATGCACGTAAATTTGTAATGTCTTTGCTTTTTTATCACAGATTTCTAGTTGCTTTCCTCTTCACAAGTGCAGTTTTTTAAAAAAAGTATTGTTGCATGGTCATATTGCGCAGTATTTCTATATTCATCCCCTAAATATTCTTCTATAACTTCAGTGGGTATGGGTCTTATCATCTAGTTTTACTTGCCTGGTATCATTACTTAGATTACGTTTTTTCAATTCACTGCAATGCCTGAAGTTCTTCACTGCTCTCCTTTTACCCTTCTGTCATATGTTTGCCTTGTACAACTGGTCTAACAATCTTCATCAGCATGTTTTTAGTGGATTTTGCTTTGTGATTCCTGACGATTATATGACCTGCATCAGCTGCAGTTTGTGTAATATTGAAACACTTAAAATCCTAAGTATATTTCCCTTGGTAGGATCCCTGTGCAACAGAAACTACTGTTACTCTTGTTCTATAGCTGTGGGGTGAAGACACAAATTGACTAGATAACGTGACTTAGGACTTTAAAAACGCGTTGGCGGAACTGGGACTTCAGCAGATCTCCCAGTTCTTTGGCTGGTATGGAAATCACTGAGCATGCACAGTTCTTCAGAGATAGTGTTTTACATCAATGGAGGTATTGCATCATAACATCTCCATTGACATGTAGAAATTTTTAAACTTTGAACTGAATCTTATTGTATTGTCTTCAGATTTCAGATAGTGTATGTGTCTTCTGTCTCACAGTCTTAAGTGAGAACCATACCCAGGGAACCCTTCATTTAAAAGACTGTTACGCTATGATTCTGTGATGCTGTTTGTGACATGGCTGGAGACTGTTTTTTACTAATCTTGTTTCCCTTGCCTCAGGTCAAGGTTCTATAATTAATTTCTCTGCTGCAGCAATTTTTATCAGTCAAAACAATGACAAGAAAACAGGATTTCCTATACTGTGAGAAGGAAGGGCACAGAAAAAAACAACTCCTGTCAGGATTACTGAGGGCATGCTCAAATGCAACAGAGAAGCTAGTCACTGTAAAAATAGAAAATGCTGTTGGCCTTGGAACCTAGACTCTTCACCAGGAAGGATTTAGGACTGGCAAGAAACTTCTCAGAATTTCTGAAAGTATGCAGAAAGCAAAAATAATAGTCGTCTCACGAGAGTTTTCCATCTCAGTCTCAAACTAATCTTAGAGGTTGTGGAATCTATTTTGGACCTAATTTTTCTTAACCTGCCAAATTTGCAAACACCGATTGTGAATATTTTATGAGAGAAAAATGCTTGGCTATCTCATCAGCCATGTTTTCCACAGATCATTCTGTTTCCTTTTATTCAGTGAAAGGAATAATGTTTTTCTGGATATCAATAATTAATCCTTTGAAACTAGCCAAACCATAGCTACAGTATGATAACTGATGTCCGTGTAACCTAATACTAAGAACCTAATATTCAAACAGATGCAGTGGATAGGCCAGTTTATAGGGAGTACCTCAGCTCATATGTAATTCTTTTAGTCTTTGCTTTCTCTTTCCTACATGACTGACTCTTTTCAAAGAGGTTTGTTAATCTCCATACAGCTGTTTATTTCTCACATTTCCATCTGCTTTGATTATTAATATTGCCGTGAAATCCTGTGTTTGCTAAACTGCAAGAGAACTGCTGCAGTTTGTGGGGTTTTTATTTTTTTTGCATGTTTTTGGCACTGGATTAATTGGTACTTAGTAACTATTAAGATGAAGACTACAGATGGTAACTGTATTTGATGAAGAACATCTGCTGTGCAATGTATTCAGTAGGTACCTGATGTCTTGACATACACTGTACATTGCCCAGCTGCTGAGAATTCATAATATTATGGTTTTATATAAACTTTAGACGCCTGTTTGGAGTTATCAAAATGGTGAGAAAATGTATCTAAGGGCATGTGGTTGAATTTCTGATAGAAGTGCAATAGTCTTAATAGTGTCCTGTATTTTTTAGGACTTCTTAAAAGGCAAATTGTTCTTAAAAGATATTTTAGGTTTTCATAATAATTTTCTGATCTTACTTAGTGCAGCCCTGGACTGAATGGAGTGCATGTGCATTAGTTGTGTATTTTTACAGGTATTCTGGAGAAAGGCAAGGTGAAGCAGGCAGGACTGGGTTTTCAAAAACAAAAAGTGGGTTTGAGTGCCTTTTCCCTTTTTGAAATCTGCTTTCTTAAGGTTACTGTGTTTAAGCATCCCAGCACTTGTGTAATCTAAAGCAACATTTCTTGTTAAAAACATAAAACAGAACATTGAAGTGTTTGGTCCAGGTCCATGTCAAACCACTGGTAGAACAAAAAGTCCTGATTCCTGTCCACCCCTCCTCATCATGTACTCTTTTGAATTTTGTCATTAAGTTCAGGAAATACATATCATAGACTCATAGGATGGTTTGGGTTGAATGGACCTTAAAAATGATATAGTTCCAACCCCCATTCCATGGCAGGGACACCTTCCACTGGACCAAGTTGCTCGAGGCCCCATCTAAGCTGAATTTGAACACATCCAGTGATGGAGCATCTGTAACTTCCCTGAGCAACCTGTTACAGTGTCTCACCACCTTCAGAGTGAAGAATTTCCATCTTATTTCCAATCTAAATATACCCTCTTCCAGTTGCAAACCATTACCCCACGTCCTATCACTACAAGTCTTTTTAAAAAAGTCCCTCCCCAGCCTTTTTATAGACCCCCTTCAGATACTGGAAGGCCACAATAAGGTCTACTTGGAGCCTTCTCTTCTCCAGGCTGAAAAAGCCCAACTCTCTCAGCCTGTCCTCCTAAGAGAGGCTTTGTATTTCACAAAATATGCTGCTTCTCACTTAATCTACCTGAATGTTCCTGTCGTTAAGTAATTAAAATAACAAACACTTTGTGAAACAACAGGTAAGCAGAGTGGATAAAGACAGTATTACCTTACTTGTAGCTACTGAGCCTGTAAATAATTAAACAATTGCCGTCACTATCAGGTTATTTTTTTAAGCACCTTTTTCAAGTTGTGGTGTTGGTTACTCAGTGCTTTGAGGTGAAGAAATTGCAATGGAACAGGACTATACAGTTAATAACAGGACTGATTTGTACACAGTGTAAATAAAGGCAACCTCTAGTGATATCTGCACGATTGCATAATGACTTTGAAATAAACTTTTCTTAATACTTCGCTGGCAATTAAGTAAGCTAATAAGTTATGTAGATAAAAAAATATAAAATATCTCAGCTGCATACAAATATTACATAACAGCAACTAATCTGCATATTAATTATAACTACAATAATGGCAAGAGTTAAGTTTGGTTTGTAGCTAATCATGAGACTCTACTCCAAATGATACTTGGCAGAGGATGATTGTTTTACTTATATTTTAATTAAGAAATAATATGAGTGGGAGATTTTAATAGAGGTGAAGTGGTATCCAGATATACAGCTGGTATGCAGATCTACAGCTGTTCAAATGTCTTACAGACTTTAATGCCTTCAGAGAATCAAATACTGCATAGGTCTGTTGCATCACATTGCTCTATTCTATTGGCAACCAAAAGTCAATACAGCAAAAAGAACTGTAGAGTATTAGAACATTTTGAAAATAGAAAAACTACCATTTTTCTTCAATGAAGTAAATTGTCATTTTATTGAGTGTTAGGAAATTTTATTTTGATAATCTTATGAATAACCACATCTTTAAAATTCAATTTGATATATTGACAAAAAGATTGGAGATAAGGAATGAGTGTGTCAGCGATAACAGAATAACAGCATTTTTCAACCTTAATACATTCAAGTTTACTACCAGAAATGGGACCTTTTTTTTCCCCTTTTGTTTAATGATCTGTAGTTCTTTGACCTTCTATACCCAAATCCATAATTATGGATGTTTTTAACAAGGTGTTTATCCCTGAGATTTTAAATGGGGATACTGGGTGGAAAAATCAAGACAGTTTGTGGTTTCATCCTGTCTCTGCTGATGACTTCTCTGGTGACTGAGTTAGGCACTTAATTTGGTTTCTAATCTGAAATGAAAAGATAACTACATTGCCTTTACTATGAAAATTTTATTAATAATTTTATTCAGTATAAACTTGTACAGAATATAAAAGCCCACTGTGCTATGTAGAAGAGAACCATATGGTAAAATCTGGTGTGTAGACTTTACAATCTGACAGACAAGCCCTAACAGTTACAGAACGCTCACCTGGAGTACTGTGTCCAGTTCTGGAGTCCCCAACATAAGAACATAGAGCTCCTGGAACGTGTCCAGAGGAGAGCAACTAAAATGATCAGAGGGCTGGAGCACCTCCTCTATAAGGACAGGCTGAGCAAGTTGGGCTTGTTCAGCCTAGAGAAGGGGAGGCTCCAAGGTGACCAGTATCTTTCCAATATCTGAAGGGGGCCTACAAGAAAGCTGGGGGAGGGCTTTTTATTACGGGTGCATAGCAAGAGGACAAGGGGAAATGGTTACAAACTCGAAGAGGGGAGATTTAGGTTAGACATTAGGAAAAAAATTCTTTCCTATGAGGGTGGTGAGATGCTGGAACAGTTTGCCCAAGGAAGTTGTGGCTGCCCCATCCCTGGAAGTGTTTAAGGACAGGCTGAATGGAGCCCTGAGTAACCTGATCTAGTAGAAGGTCTCCCTGCCTATGCAGGGTGGTTGGAACTAGATGATCTTTAAGTTCGAACCCTAGCCATTCTAGGATTCTAGGATTCTATGAAACTGGTGGGAAGAGAGAAGTAAACGGCACGTGTAACTTTTTAACAAGTCAGTAGCTGTAAGGGCGCTGTGGGGTTTGGGGCTCCCTGGTGGCCCTGGGCTGGGCTGAAATGGCATCCTGGGCCACAGACAGTGTGGGGAAAGACCCTGGAGAAGAGTGGTCACAGCCGGTGAGGCCCCTGAGTACCCCCAGGCCTTTGGACATATACCTGGGTTGCCATAACCTCAATATTCTGTTTTATTTACAGTCACTCTATGCACTCAAAAAAAACCCCAATCAAACCCCTGAAAAAAAAAACAACAAAAAACCATCCCCAGAATCTCCAAAGAAGCTAGGTTTCTATTTCCTGGTTTATAATAAAGCACTGATGGTAGTCAAGGCATTTCTTTTGAGACTGATCTATATAGCTTGATGATGATATGGGCCACAAAATGTGTCTAGCCAAGCATTACTCTCCTAGAAACGTCTTGTGCTGTACCACGTCACATAGAAGCTATGAGCTAATTTCTGTAGGTTGTGCACTGTGAGTGCAATGCAGTGTACATCTTTCAATGCTGAGTGCAAACATCTGACTCGCTGTATCCAAATTTGTCAGGGAATGAGGTCCAGTTATGCAAATACAAAAGAGCCTTTATTTAGTGTCTGGTTAGAAAGGCTTAGGAAGTACTGAATTACAGTTGTAACTGAGTAATTTTGGTATTACCAGAATAGCCACATCCTTTGCTGCCACATTTGGTGAAACTGCTTTATTAGTTCAGTAAAGCTCTCAGGAAATGCCCTTACCTTTATGTCCAGCTGTGTTCTTAAGGCCATCTCACACTTCTGTGTTTTGGCTGTGATAGTATTGTATTCCTACTGTAGTAACGATCACTGAACTAGCATCAAGCATCTTTGCTTGCACAATAGATATCCCGAAGGGAATTGATGGCAACTGATTTCCTTCTTAGTGGCCTATAGGCAAGTCATCTATAAACAAGATCTTTCAAGCTGTTGATCTGTGCAGAGTGCTTGAAGCACTAACAGAGATCTATGGGTGCGGTTTAAGTGCTGAGTACCTGCCTCAGCACTGAATTTTACTGCCTCCCCTATGCTTGTTTAGCATAATCTGTCAGGTATTCAGGAAGTCATTAGTATTATGCTGTCACCAAAGGCATGCTTACGGTACAGGCTGATACTTTGCATATGATATGTTATAAGTGCTGTACAATGCAGGCTGGCTTTTCCTCTGATTTCCCTTGATTTTTGTGCAGCATCTGTGACTGTAGCACATAGCAGGCAATTACAGAGCGTGACATCCTTGCTGCAGTATCTGTGAGAGACTGATAGGAATTCCAGGGCATGTGACTCATCAGGCAGTTTAGTGCAGCTGAGGCTTCTCTTTAATTTCTAGTCCTCTGCTCTACGAGAGCCACTTACTGACAGAAGAACTCCTGTGATATATTAAACACCTTCCTTGAAACACTGGTTCACTGATAGCATGGCAGCTCCCTGCAGATTCTCTGTGGTGTATTTTGTTCCCCTCACACTTTATAATTATTGTCTTGTTACATTAGGCTTCTCAGTGAAGGTTTACTCAGGTAATTAATTCGAGTGATAGTAAATTAAAATTGTACATAGTGTTCACACCTAGTACACCTCGCTAATACATCAAAAGGTCCTTCAGTGTGTATCTGACAAACTCATTTAAATGTAGTTCTGTCATTTGCAGACATAACTCTTGGCAATTCTGTTCCTTATAGGCAAGGAATATATAGCGTATTTGAGGCCAAATATCTATTTTTAAGATGTAATGTCAAGGAGAGTATTATTTTCTAGTTGTTAGTTGCATACCTTATAGAACACTTTTATTTATATTATTTCTAAAGTGATATGGCCATGTAGGCACTTAATTTCATCTAGCAGGAATCCAGAAAGACTGATTTACTATTTTCATAGCATTTCTTAGCCATAACTGTACACTGACTTTCACTGTCAAACTGCTAAACGTTAACCAATCCAAATACTTCTTTTACAGGAGGCCCAGAAGATCAATGGTGGTGGAGATACCCAGGCAGATGGGGCCTGCAAACCAACAGATGAAAAAGAGGAGAATGTGGCAGCAGAAGTGGGATGGATGACCTCCGTGAAGGACTGGGCAGGAGTCATGATATCTGCCCAGACTTTAACCGGCAGAGTACTCGTAAGTTTTATATGATTTTCTATGTCCTTAATTTAAAGAGCGTTTTTTAACAGCCTCTGTATCTCATCATTAGTGCAGGATTTTTGATTGGTTTGTTGCATCACTGATGAGTCAATTTCAGGTTTCTCTTTTGGAAGTAAAATAGCAGACTAATTCTCACTGTAAGAGAAAAACAGAGACAACAAGGAAGAAAAACTAACTTCCAGCCCACCCCACAGCCTATTTCAGTATTCTGGCACTATGATTTTGAACTGTGCTACAAGAACTGACTTTAGTGATTTCATGCTATGTGGTAAAACTGTAGGCCTGTTTTGTCTGGAAGTAAAATCGTGCTAGCAAAAATGGAAGTCAACTTGGACAATAAGCACCATTAGAAATGTAGACGGTGGTCAGAACTGTAAAACAAAGACAAGTTTGAATTCACCATGCAGTGGGATCTGTGATAGTTTCAGTAAACTAGTAGTGATTTTATTTCTCTTGATGTTTTTATTTATTAACTTAGGAAATTCTTTAAACTCACGAACAATTATGTATCAAATAGAGTCGCAAATCAGCTATTCATATGTGGTTTAAAATTCCACTGAATAAACTTTTTAGTTTTCATGTTATTTTTATCTAATTATTTTATAGCCTTGTCAAATCATGCTTAGTTGACAAGAGTTTTCTGTGGAGAAGTTAAAAACTTGAAAATCCCAGTGAGACTTTGGAACCAGATTTAGTGAAACTGAAAACAGAATTTGTGTCCTTGATTGTTTAGTTGGGTTAAGAGATATATTACTGTGAGTCAGTTCTGGTCTATAGAGTAATTATTTGGGTGGGGAGAGGGAAGGGAAAGAAAATAAAAGAAATTACACTTCCCAGTCAAGTCTTTTACAGTGAAAAGTTGAGGTGGCTCAGTTGTTACTGTGTGTTAGTTCTGCAGTAGCATTAATTGGATTATTTTTTCCTGAAGATACTTTCTGCCCATTTGGTTATGTCAAATGCTAACTTTTATCAATAGCTTGAAAATATGTTCAATTGCTGCTTTTAGCACTTTGTCTTCTATGTGAAACTGGTGGATTGATTGTCTTATGAAAAGTGGCATATTGAGCCTTTGCATGTTTCCCTGATATCTACGGCATTAAAAATGACAAATGTTAGAGCCATGCTTCTTGTTCCAATTTAAGTGTCAAGGCCAGAAATCACCCCAAACCAAAGGCCTATGCTAATAACAGTGCAATTAGAAATCAATCCGTGTTTTTACTGAGGTATATACGAGTATAAATACAAACCAACAATCAAGACCAAAATGTAAAATATGCAATGCGTTTTACTATGCATTTTTATTCAAGGTACTGAGAGAACTTACTAAATTCCATTTGATGACTTTATTTCTTAGGGAGTATTTTTAATTTTTTTTTTTTTTTTTGATACTTGCAGTTTTCTATTGCTTCTCATGAGGATCTAGTTTATTTCCAGAGTTTTTGTATACAACCGGCCATCATCATTGGTCAGCTTGTTTCTGAGAGTATACTTATATTCTTGTCGAGGTATAACAGCAAGTCTTGTATGCATCTGGGCTCATCAATATGACTAACCATCTGAGAAACAACTAGCGATATGTGGAGTCTGCTAGTTAATTTTGTTCAGTTTACAAAACAAGATACATACATTTTAATATAGCATTCATCGGTTTCAGGGTTGGAATTGATAGGATGTAATTTCTGGAGCACCATTTCCAATATGAACATTTACTGTTCATTTAAATTTTACTTTATGGTTACATTTGCTAAAGGTTCACTGCTTCATTGAACATTTCTGCTAGAGAGAATATTCACGTTATTTGTAGATATAGGATGTAGCTAAGTCAAGTCAATATTTTTATCAAAGTATATTGTTTGAAAATATTATGACTTACTCATGAACTCCTACTAACTTAACACTGCCTGCTCCTGCCAGCTATTATATTTTTGAATCAAAGTGTGGAATTTGCTTTTTCTTCTCCCTGAAGAAGAAAGAACTGGCGACTTTACCATGTTATGAAACCAAAATTGTATGAGCTATCTGCAGCTGAAGAAATTATAGTAAATTTTTACTCCATGAGAGTTTAAATTAATATCAATTTTATAAATCTAGTGTTTACAAAAGAGGTTTTAAAAGTGGTCCACTGAAAATGGTCTTGGAAAAAGCATTGTAATTGATCTTCAGTTCAGCATGATTGTCTGAATGCTGTTGTGTAGCTGTGGCCTGGGTTTGTTTGACAAGTGAAGGAGACAAGTTATCAGAGTGTTGAACAGACATCAGTGTAAAGCAGAATATCATCTGTGTGCCCATGGGAAAAACGCTCATCATTATTCTTACCTGGACAGGTAAGAATTTTCTACAAAGTGGATCGTAGTGGAATGTCAAGTGCTGTTTATGGAACTAAAACTGAATAGTTTCGGACCTCTCTCTGCTGGAGTCTGTCACCCTATCTTTCGCATGTCTGATCTAGCTCTTATTTCTTCCCCAGTAACCTTACAAAACTACTTCTAGTTTATCAGATCAGTTTGTCCAGTTGCTTTGTGAGTGGTCAAACACATATTTATACAGTGGATGTTCCTATAATTACCTCTTTAATTTTTAAACTTCGTGACTGCTCACAGGTGAAGAAAGTAAGCGCCAACAGTATGAAAAATATAGGACAGAATATATTTTTAAAGGTCACAGCTTCACATCCATGCGGTTATAGTACAAATTGGATTTTTATGTGAATGTAGCGCCATTTGCCTAATTCTCTTGTGAAATCGAACATTTCTGTTTATACAATAGATGCAAATCAGTAGGCAACTTTTAAAGTACAGATTAGAAGACCTTCAACATTGTAGCTGTAGAATTAGTTGAAAATGTAACTCTGTGGGTTTTTTTTCAATTTGAAAATTATTTTGGAAAAAATAAAAAAAACACTTCCCAAAACGTACATTTCAGTGCATCTACTGGAAAGTAAGGGATGTTGCTTGTTATTCATGATCTGGGTCATGGGACATAGCTAGTGAAGTGATTTAATCTAGTCCTGACAAAGACAGTAGCTCTGAAATCTTTGAAAGAGATGATTCCCCTCCTCATTTGTTTTCTTAAAAAAAAAAAAATCATTGGTAATTGTGGGAAAGGGAAGAGTTCTGTAACTGCAAGCGAAAAAAAAACGCAACAAAATGTTCTTAGTCTCTTCCCCTCCCACTCCATTGATAAACTGAGAAGAATTGCATTTGAAGATTAAACAAAGAGGAGACATGAAAATCTTCTCAAACTTTGAAATATGTTCTGTTTCAAATACTTTAAAAAGTTGATTTATTTTTTTATCTGAAACTTCTTGTAAAGACTATTTGTGCTCGATGTCTGGGCCTGCCAGCAGTGTTTGCTCTGAGTTGTGGCAAAAAACCCAGGCTTCTCTTAAATTTTGGCAGTATTTTTTAGATGTACATGTCAGAGTTAACTAGACAAATCCAAACCTATGAATATTGAGCAAATTAGTCTCTCTATACAGAAAAAATTTCACATACTCTCAGTGGAAGTGATTTTGAATACTGGCAGAATTAACTGTCACAAAAGCTTTTCTTACTGGTGCTCTTGTATAAAACTCAATATTGTTTGCACCTACTCTTTCCTACTTTTTTTGGAGCTTAGAAGAATTGGTGCTGCCAGTTCAATGTGTTGCTTCAGAGAAGTGGTCAATGTCTGGTTCTTCAAGACAAAATGCTTACCATGTGTCATTTCTTACTCCCTCATCCTGTGATTATCTCAGAGCAGGTTTATATTCTTTTAATATCTCCACTTGTACCTTTAGCCTTTGATTATATCAGGTAGGAGTTGTCCCTACTCCCTCCTCCTTAGTGTGTTTTTGTATTAATTCCAACAGAGAACCATTAGGAAACAGATTTCCATTCTTTCAGTCCCTAGAAGTAATTTTAATTTTGTTAAAAAGAACATTTTCTTTTTTTTTTTTTTTTAATTATTATTTTTGTTTGTTGGGGGTGGGGGAGCCACATGAAGAGCAAGAATACTAAACTTCCTTGCTAAATAATTAAACCATGAAATTAAAAAAACAAACAAACATCACTTGTTCTATCATTGCATCAACTAAGTGTCTCATAGCATGTAGTTCTTGTCCATCAATGACAGCAAGATTAGACAGAATAGATGTAAAATTGGACATATATGGGATTGTGCTAGTATTGCAGTTGATTCATTAGTTTATGTGAATATTGGAGGGGTAAAGTACTGAAATAGAACTACGCATTCTTGCTGCTTTAGGAGCTGAATTCTATACTTGACATTTCAGAAATAGTTTATGCAGAAAGGAATATTTACATTACCCAGCTTCATCAGATGGGTCAGCTTTGCAGGAAGACATTTGTAGAGGGCGATCCAGAATATCCTTCAGTTAGAAACTCGTTTTGTTTTCTGAAGTAGTACAGCAAACTGAGCTGGCTAGTCATGGTGACTACAGTTGTGTGGTCAGAACATCCTTTTCTCCTCATTCTTTGGGTTTTAATAGCAGACTCGAATTTAATGATTTTGGTGGCACAACTTTTGAAAATGTGACTTTTACTCTTAAATAATATAGATGAGAATTTTACATTCTGTTTAAAAATGTGTCCTTATTAAATTGCATAAACACACGGTTTAAGAACATGTTAATTGAACCCATGCAGTTCTGTTTGCATTTGAAGTTGAGTGGCATAGATGTAAATAACAATAAAAGGTAACAGTTTACTTAAAACCTGTTCAGGGAAATACTGATTTACTCTGAAGTGCTATATAATGCTGTAGGTGATGGAAGTTATCATATAAAAATCCCTGAGGTGGGTTTTTCAAAGGAGAACGAGACACATTCATAATTAATCTGAAGAAGCAGGAAATTGAAGGTGTTTATGAACTGATTTTGCTTCCTGAATTTTTTTTTTTTAATCATTTGAATAAGAAGAAAAAGACTTCCTTAATTACTCAAAGTGTTTGATATACAAGAGAACATTGTATGCATATTGTTGAAGCTACCACAGCTCAATCGAGGACATAATTGAATGTGAATAGTCCTTTAAACTGACAAAGAATGAAAACTCGTTTCAATTGCAAATCCAGGAGATAAAATGGTGGAGCAAATTGTTATTTTTTCCATTTTTAATGCAAGATCTGTAAATGCCTAGCAGAAATATGCTCTTTATTTAGCTTGTACTAGGCGGCATGTAGTGGTTTTGCCTCCTGCTTTGATTCTCACAGTACCTAAAGGATATAGAATCAATCAGAAACAGGCAAATTTGTGTTAAAACGGAGTGTATAAGGCTTTGCTTTCTAATCATTGCATGATAAAAATGTCTTTTAGATTGGCAGCACTGAAAGAAAGAGGAGAAGAAAAGCTCTTGAGTGGAGATGGGGAGGGGATGGCAGTTGATGGCAGTAGTATATTAATTAAGTGTATATTACTAAGTTATTTAGTTAGAAGATTATTTAGGTTGCTTTCTTAATGTTCTTAATACTAAGTACATTTAAAAACCTAAAGATGAGGAAGTGGTATATGAAGGTGCTTTCTTAAATTAAAAAGTGGCTATATATATTACGCAGTATACATTTAGAATGAAATAGAAGTTTTATGTAACATAGTTTGGTTGGAATGTATAATTGTTGTGACATTCCCTTCATCTGAAGAACTGTAAAATATTTGAGGTCTCACTGCTCATTCAGGGAAAGAGGGGTGGCATCTTTTCATGACTATAAAAATGTAAACCATTAGGTTTTCTAATTTGTTTATAATGAGCACAGTTTGATTGTAAATACGTGTTATACTGAAATGGAACTAATTTGCAATGCTCTTGCTTAAGGAAACATTCTTAAATGTCCATAAATGTCATAAAGAGGAGAGTCATTAAAAATTATGTCAAAGTACCTTGGTGAGGAGGGGGAAACATACATGAAGCAATGGAATTAAAAGTACTGGTGGTGGTGGTTTTTGTTGGTTCTTTTTTGTTTTGGAATGTTTTTTTCAAGTTTGAGTTTAGCTGAATTACTTAATTGCTTGAGAGCTGATGGATAGTTTTGAAAAAAATACAAGTAAGAAAAAACAGTGAATTTTTAAGCATATAAGTAATTACAGTAGATTTTCCTGGGGCGGGGGGGAAGTATGTATACAGTATACTGCTTGGGATTTTTCAGGATATTTTCACAGCTTGCTTTCTTGCTTTACTCTTGCCATGTGCTTTTTTTTTTTTTTCTTTTTTTTTTTCCCGTGAAGGAGGGTATTCATTCTTTTAACACTTAGGGGCACAAAAACCCCACCATCTCTTGCAGTAAGTTTGCTGAGCAGCCAAAGTGAAATTTAGCAGCACAGAAATTGTGTGATGTCTCCCCTTAGTTCCAAAGGTGGTAACAGTTCTCTCATGAATAGGTACTCAAAGGATAATTTGGTATCCCTGACAGATATGAATTGGGAAATGACAGGTGCATTTGGTATACAGAGATTTTTTCACAGTGTTCTTGTCAATATCTGCTATTTTACTAGATTTGCAAAGCAAGAAGTGAAACTTGAGCAACCTTGAGTATGCAACATTTCAGAATTTGAATATGGAATTTAACAAGGTTTCTCAAGGATAAATAAAGCTCGCAGAAATTTTCTTCTGTCAGTTTTTATCCATTGTGGGACCCTATAATCCTGGAGATGTCTTGCAACCAATCTTCTTCTGGACCTGGCATACAGGTTTTTGTTTGCTTTGTTATTGTTGCAGTATTTTGTTGGTTTTTTTTCTGAAGACCTGTAATATTCTTAGGATGTAGTTAATGTGAATAGCATTTAATTTAGAACAAAATGGATTAATTGACTTGACAATAGAAATTGAAAGTATTCTTCAGTGATTTAGTCTTTCATGCTTATAATATCCTAAGCCGTTTACAAATCCAAACCTGACATTAGTTTTTCAGCAGTGAAGCACCTGCATTCTTGAATAACAGGATTTGTTTTACAGTTTGTTAATTATGACATTCATAAAGGAAGCTGGTGGACAGTCTATGCTAAACTGCTATTAACCAGACACAAAAAACCTGGACAACTTTGTTAGAGATGAACTTAAGAGAGATTTTTTAAAAGTTGGTTTTTTTTAATGTGAGGATCAGTGAACTTCCAGATTATTTATTCTTGTTTGTTGTTTTCTTTGGAAAGGGTGACACTATGTTGACCATGTCAACAGGTTCAAAATACAGATTGAACAAATAGACAACAGATACCAAACAGTTACTACAGAGTGTGTGAAGGAGTAATCAACATACCTATTCCAAAGACTATGAATGGAATGCAGTACAAAAAATTACCTTTCTTTCCTGTCCTTCTTAAAAAGCATCTCATATTAACACAGAGGTTTCTCTGTGCTGAATAGATTAGTGAACTGACTCTGGGGGGCATTTTTCATGGCTTTCAGTCATACCTTCTAATGGGTAAATCAAAAAGTTTACACACTCTAGATTAACAGAGTCAAAAAAGAAGACATTTATCTAGTTGGAAGGGAGCGATGGGGAAGCATCTTACCTTTCATACATAGTCATTCAAATATTTGTAAGTCTTATTTATTTAGCAGTATGTGTATTTCTGAACCCATGTGTAGCAGATGGGGTTGGTTTTTTTTTGAGGTCTTCTGAGATGGGTAGAGTTGTGTACGTATTTCAGATATATACAGCAGGTCTAGGTAGGTTCTGCTCCCCCTCTGCTCTGCCCTGGTGAGGCCACACCTGGAACATTGTATCCGGTTTTGGGGTCCCGAGTTCAAGAGAGACAGGGATATACTGGAAAGAGTGATGATTAAGAGACTTGAATATCTCTCCTATGAGGGAAGGCTGAGAGAACTGGGGCTGTGTAGAAGTGTCTGGAGAAGAGAAGGCTGAGAGGGGATCTTATTAATGTCTATAAATATCTAAAGGGTGGATGTCAAGTGAAAGGGGCCAGGCTCTTTTCTGTAGTGCCCAGTAATAGGACAAGAAATAATGGATACAAGCAGAACATAAGAGGTTCCTCCTCAACATGAGGAAAAATTTCTTTACTGTTAGGGTGACAGAGCACTGGAACAGGCTGCCCAGAGAGGTTGTGGAGTCTTCTGCTCTGGAGACTTTCAGGTTCCTGTGTGGCCTGCCCTAGGTGACCCTGCTCTATCAGGGTGGTTGGACTAGATGATCTCTAGAGATCCCTTCAACCCCTAACATTCTATGATTCTATGATCTGTATAAGTTGCCCTTTCCTCACCCTGGTAAACCAATATAAGAAACATAAGGACTAAAGGGCATAGTCTTATCAACTTAGGACATTTGTATAAAGACAGTACACAGAGATGCTGAGAATGCCTTGCAGTATCTTAGTGTAACTGTACAGACCTGTTCATCACAATTGTTCACAGAGTATAAACTGCTTGCTGATGTTGGTTACTTACCTACTGTTCATAGGGAACAGTTTGGATTCTTCTTTTTCTCTGTTGAGAAATGGACTTTGTTTAGATGTCTTTAATCCTTCATAGGCCTTGGTGGTATGTAAATGAATCCAAGAGATGTGTTCTGTTTCCTTTAATCTCCTATGACAATGATGTGGGCTATTTCCAGGGTTTCCATAGGAATAAGAACAATGCTTCTCCATCTGAGTTCACAGGATACTGAATGATAATGGAATAGAGTAGGAAGTGTTGAGTAAGTCTTGATGGTTTCTATGGTAACTGCAGCTAGTTTAAGTTCCATTTATGCATTTTGTTTTTCTGAATATTGATTTATTATTGACAATACCAAGGATTTTTTTGGCAGGGTTTTTGCTATACGTCAAAGGGGGATCTTCTGCCCACAGTCCTGTGGGAGAGAAAGTTCTTTTAGTGTACATATTTCTTTAGCATTGGAATATTCAATTCTGCAATGTAGCTGTAGCATTTCTGGTTGTCATTAGACCTGTTAGATAGCCACCTTGTGTTTTGTAAAATTGCTGTCACTACAGTGGATCTTGTCTCATTGAAAAAAAAAAAAAGTGGTTAAACTAAAATAACAAAACCAAGAATATGCTAATTTCTCAGTATGAGGCAATATCTAGAAGAAAGACTTCACTTTATTGTCAGCTAAGACATTCTAATATGGGAAGAAATGTGGCTGACTTTAATTCTTTCTCTGTCAGCTTGCTTATAGTGTTACTATATGCCAATATTAAACTTTCATTTCTGTTAAGTCTGCGGTGAAGTGTGTGACTGATCAAACAGTATTTTTTCCTCCTCAGTTTTACCAGTTTTAAATATTGCTATGTGGAGGTCAGTCAGGTCAGCATAAGGTAGATGTACACACTAAAATGAAATCAAGAAAAGGATACACAGTATATTTCATAAAAGAATGACATGAACTATACTGAGGACTGGACTTAATTGGACTTAAGACCTTGCATTTGGTTTCTTAGCTCAGAAAGTGGAGAAATACAAAAGTGTATACTTTAGACATACGATTCATAAATGTTTATCTTAATGAAAAATGCTAATTTTTAAAAGCTGTCTTTTGGTAAGCCAGATCTCAGTTTAGTCTAAATACCATTTTTCTGTGGTATTTCGATCAGTGTATAGCTTCTGCTATGGGAGTTACCTACGGTAAAGCTGTCTTGAGAAGCTTCCTGCTGTGCTTCTGTGACCTTTAGATAGATGGCTGCACTTGTAGACTCTCTCCTGATATTATGGCAAAGAATTCAACTTTTTCTACAGTGGGAATAAATATACTTTGCTAACATTTTTGACACCTACCACTTCCTTAATTTCTAAATTAAGGCATCTGTGGCATTCCAACATTAAAGTGAGTAAGAGCAAACATTTAAAAATCTTGTTGTGTCAAGTTTTGAATAGTACAATTATTTGAGGAAAGTCAAGAACATGATTAATATTCAGACAGTTATAGCAAAACTGGCTTACAGAAAGAGGGTGACTATTGTAATGGATGACTTCTGTTATTCAAGTCTTTATTGTTGAAAAATATTTTTAAGACTCTATCACTATAATAATTAATGTCAAACATAAGAAGGCCTTGCTACTTCTTTCTTAGATACAGATAGGAGGAGAGTACATAAATAGAGAAGTGTTCCTTCTGATAATGCTGTGATGCATCCTTGTAAGAGTGTAGTGTAGAGGAAGTTGGCCTTCCACCTGTGTGCCACTGACAATAGTCAGATATCAGACAAAGGATATGGACACAACTGTTGCAGATGAAGCATATTTACAAAGCTCACCAGAGGAGACATCTGTCTTCCCCTTAAGGCAGATACACTGTTCCTGTGCAAAGGGCTGTTCCGATGATGCAGTTGATAATATTTGTTGAATATTTTTCCTCCTTGCATTTACTGTATTTGATAAAATTGTTTTTGTATTCAAAACACTAATACAATAATGCATATTTTAAAAGATAATTCTGAATATGTTTTGTGAAGCTCTGCCACTAATGATCTGTTCTGAGGTGTGGAGTAAATGGAACAAACTACTAAGGTTAAAAAAAAAGATAAAATTAAAAATCTCCATTTTGGGTTTAGCATAAAGTAATAGCTAATTTCCGTACAAAATACTGTCTGTTAAAAACAGACTCTACTCTGTGCTGATGAGGCCCCACCTGGAGTACTGTATCCAGTTCTGGGCACCCCAGTTCAAGGACAGGGAACTACTGGAGAGAGTCCAGCGCAGAGCCACTAAGCTTATTAAGGGAGTGGAGCATCTCCCTTCTGAGGAGAGGCTGAGGGAGCTGGGTCTCTTTAGCTTGGAGAAGAGGAGACTGAGGGGTGACCTCATTAATGTTTATAAATATGTAAAGGGCGAGTGACAGGAGGACGGAGCCAGGCTCTTCTCGGTGGCACCCAATGACAGGACAAGGGGTGATGGGTGCAAACTGGAGCACAGGAGGTTTCATTTAAGTACAAGGAAACACTTTATCACAGTGCGGGTGACAGAGCACTGGAACAGGCTGCCCAGGGAGGTTGTGGAGTCTCCTTCTCTGGAGACATTCAAAACCCGCCTGGATGTGTTCCTGCACTCTAGGTTCCTGCTCTGGCAGGGGGATTGGGCTTGATGATCTTCTGAGGTCCCTTCCAGCCCCTAATATTCTGTGATTCTGTAATTTCCTTTTGTTTCTTAAGTATTCAGTATTTTATAAAAAAAAATGTTTGCTAGTTGCTTGAATATTATGTAGAAGTTTCCTGAGAGATGTTCTCAGAATATTCTGCTTGGCTTCTGTAGTTTTATGTGGCTCCTTAAATGCACATTGCCTTGGCACAGAAAGGTACTCTCTGTACCTTTAAAGGTAAATAAAGCATTAATTAATGCTTTATTTGAGCTTCAAGCGCTGCAGCAGAGAGAACTTCACAACTTGCCACTAAAGCTGCTGAAGGTCCCGCTTTTCCTGTGATGTCTGTCTGGCCTGCTGCTGCAAGAATACTATGCTGTTCACTCAGAATCAGTTAAAATACTGGTTACTGACATGCAGGAGTCATAAGTCTAATTTGACATACTCCCTAGATAATACATTTTTAAATTTGTCTTTTTTTTTTTTTTTTTTAATGGTTCTCCTTGCTGGTAAGACTCAGAAGGGTTGGATTAATCTGAAGTAATGGTACACAAACTATTTGTCTTTCTGAGAAGGGAGCAGGAAATTTAATGGTAGAAATTAGGATGAAGAGGTTGTGAATTCACAGAAAAAAAAAAAGGGATACTAACTGCCTATTCTGTGTTTCACCTAGCAGCTGAAATCTCTCAGGATCTTCTAGAAGTCTACAGCAAAATGCCATTAGTTAAGGGTGAAACTTGTGCGTCTACTCTGACTAGTCCTGCACCCTCCTTCCTAGTAAGAGACTCTCATTCTGCAGATGCTTCCCTTCATCTTGGGATGAGGATAGAAGGAATGTTGGAGTAGGGAAGGTTAGCAAAAAAAAGGAAAGAACTGTTAATATTTTCTCAATAGGGGAAGGAGCAGGACTTTTCAGAAGTTTGAGACAGTCCTGCTGCTTCCTTCAGTCTTGCGAAAGCTACTTCTACTCAACCTAGCTAGCTAGGATACATGGGCGAAAAGGCAATTTCTACAATGTAATTCCATGCCCTCTAACGACTTATAAAACCACTCACTGTGGTCATGGAGAGGGGCTCACAAAATATAGTTTAATTGAGGCAGGGCAGATATAGAATGGAAGAGGAAACATAATCTGTTTCTTCCTCTATTTCTAATCCAAATTAAAAGAAAAAAAAAGTTGATTTCAAACACAGTGTAATTGTTACTGCTTAGAATGGGGTTACCACTTTAGAAACCACGGTGAAATGTGGAACCTGATCCCATCTTGCATAGACGGATACACTTCACTGCATGCAAACTGAGCCATCCCATTCTGTCAGATGCCCACAGTCTTCTCACTGAAAACTATGCAACACCTACATACTGTTAAAAAACCCAACAGTTTATGCCTGTCAGGGTAAATTCTCAAGAAAATGACTGCTGTAGAGATGAGTAGATTTAGTGAGCCAGCTGATTGTTGTGATATACAAAAAGTGATACTGTCATGAGCCTGCTGCAAAGGATAGCAGAATAATAAACTTTTGCATGGAGATGCACAATTTTCTTTGTTACTGTCAGTTATTGTATTTAATCCCATAACATGCATTCTGAAGATACTGAATGTACCTTGAGAAAGTATAGCTGTACTTCTAGTAATAAGCAAGAGTATATTGTCTGTGTTTTAGTGTCAATGTAAAGCATTTCCAACATGTTTGTGAGCTGGTGAGTTTTATAATTTCTCCTTTTTTAACCTGTTCCTCAGGAAGAGGAAGTATGACCTTGTGACTCTCATTGCCTTAAGTTTTAAAACTATCCAACCCAAATACTATAAGTTTAGATATTATGTGGAGAATTTTGAACTAGGAGGATCAACAGAGCGTGCCATTAGAGCAGTTGATTTATGTGTGTTTTGGGTGTCACTGGGCTGCCTGGATGGTGTTGCAGGCTACAGTTTTTACTTCATGCTACAGTTTAGCAACCCTGCACGTGTAAACAGAAACTGGCACAGGAAGTTCTGTTGTTTTAGCTAAATCAGAGAATTCTTTGTTCTGCTCTAAGCAATGTAAGCAAAGCTGAACTTTCACATTTGCCTACCACTCAAAAGTCTGGCATAGTATTGTGTATGGAAACCCAGCACAGGTATGAAAAGATTAATTCAGCAGGACCTCTCTTGAATATGGTAACTGCGGGGGTTTTTTTTGTTCTCAACAAAGGCCTGAGCAAATTTTGTTGCAGATGTTTATACCTAAGAATTTGTTTCAGTAAATATGATCAAGCTGCACTCTGTCAGTCTAGATTTTAAACTCCTTTTCTGCTATAGTTTAAGGATTGCGAAATATTATAAAAAAAAGATAAAGTACATGCAAATC
This sequence comes from Baryphthengus martii, assembly GCA_013396935.1. Taxonomy (NCBI): domain Eukaryota; kingdom Metazoa; phylum Chordata; class Aves; order Coraciiformes; family Momotidae; genus Baryphthengus; species Baryphthengus martii. The sequence continues at coordinate 28,344 of VWZK01007171.1, forward strand.
AGAAAGTCTTCCATATTACGAAACAGCAACATAAATCAGCATGTTGAGCGTAAAAGGTTTGCTTTTCACACTAACAGATGTTTGAGAAACCTCTAGATATTTCTATACCATACTCTACGAAATCATAGTAAGTTTTCCCTATAGAGTACTTTTTCAGATTTGTCTTGTTTTCTGTCATGCTAAATATTACAAAGTTGTTATGGGTGAGTGTCAGCCTGGCAATTTGGGTTAATTATCACAAACAGCTGGAGTACCTCTCTTATAAAGACAGGCTGAGGGAGCTGGGCTTGTTCAGCCTGGAGAGGAGAAGGCTTCGGGGAAACCTAATAGGCCCCTTTCAGGTACTGGAAGGTCGCTCCAAGAAGGCTGTTTGCAAAGGCCTGTAGTGAAAGGACGAGGGGCAATGTTTTTTTTTAAATTAGAGTAGATTTGGATTGGATGTTAAGAACAAGTTCTTTACCATGAGGGCACTGAAACACTGGAACAGGTAACCCAGGGAGGTAGTTGTAGGCCCCATCTCTGGAGATATTCAAGGTGAGGCTTGACAAGGCTCTGAGCAACCTGATCTAATTGAGGTTCAATTCACTGCAGGTGAGTTGAACCAGATGACCTTTAGAGGTCCCTTCTAACCCAAACCATTCTATGATTCTGTAGTTAAATCCATCTAATATTTTGAAATATATTATATCCTCCNTTTAAATTAGAGTAGATTTGGATTGGATGTTAAGAACAAGTTCTTTACCATGAGGGCACTGAAACACTGGAACAGGTAACCCAGGGAGGTAGTTGTAGGCCCCATCTCTGGAGATATTCAAGGTGAGGCTTGACAAGGCTCTGAGCAACCTGATCTAATTGAGGATGTCCCTGCTTACTGCAGGTGAGTTGAACCAGATGACCTTTAGAGGTCCCTTCTAACCCAAACCGTGCTATGATTCTGTAGTTAAATCCGTCTAATATTTTGAAATATATTATATCCTCCTTATATAATTGTATATATCTGTACACACATATTTCTCTAGAAATTATTTTTCCTTCTGTATTTTGCAATTAAAGATGGCATATTCATGTATCAAAATACTATTTTACTATACAAGGTTGCTTATATTGCTTATAGATTTTACTATGTAAGGTTCTTTTCTTTAGTATTTTTGTTCTGCACTTCTGCTTTTTTATCTCTTTTGGGCCTGATAGGTGCAGACAGATGAACAATCTGAGTTTTTATTTGCCATTCAGTCCATTAGACTCATTATGTACTCTCTTTTGGAAAGAGCCTTGGGCATCAACACTAGTTGCTCATAGTCTCTTTATAGCTGATGGATCTTGATATGAAAGACCTAATTTTTAATGATGCAGTTCTGTTGCATATCTAAAACCACTGTTTTACTTCTACAAATGAAAAGCCTGCCTGTGTAAGTTCTTTTCTTATTTCCCCTAAGAGAATGTATCTTGAGGTAAAAAAAAAGAAAAAAATTAAATCTGTTTTTTTAAAACTTATGTTGCTAGTTGAGAATCACGTTAATTAGTTCACTGATACGGAATTAGAGGAGTAAGCAGAATCTGAAGCTTGAAAACTTTTGTTTTCCACAAAGTGAGCACTGGATCGAGACAGACTTCAGCTTTGCCTTATCTGGTATAGTAACATCTGAATAAGCTTGGAAAATAAATCTTCATTACTGTTGCGCTTTCACAATTAGCATGCTAATTGTAAACAGCTTTATTACCTGCTATTAGGTCTCATTTATAGGTACTGTGATGAATATGTAGGAATCCTCTTTCCCATTTTGTTTTAAATAAGGTTTAATATTACAGCAATGTCTGACTTGCCATGACTATTGTCATTTCAGTGTTACCTAAGTGTTTATGTAAGCATACCTCTATATAGCATACAAATACCTTGAAAATATATATGTTAATTAGCATAAAGTGCCTTCACCTTAATTTAGGCATCACAATTTGGTATGGTTTACAAGGTTAGGATATCAAGAATAGCAACCTTTTTCTAAACAAACAATATGAGTTTGAAATAAAATACAACACATTAAATAGAGCTATGTATAAAGAGATCAGATCGTGGTTTTGTTTTACTGATAACGTGTTCAGATTCCCTTTGGGTAAACCCTTGTGACTTTAATAAAAATGAGCCTATTAGCAACCTGTTAGCTATGAAAATGATTCTAAAATCTGATGGAGTTCATGAACTGCATCTAGCCACTAGGAGGTTTAAATAAGATTTCCACTTCCGTTGGTGTGGAAGAACATTTTTTAACCTCCCAAACTTGTTATACAATTCATGAATCTCATTTATTCTTTTCTGACTTTAATGTAATGTCATTATTGCAAGGAAGTTCCGTTCATTTTATCAGTAATACAGAAAGCACAGAAGAAAGTTTAAAGAGATTGCTGAAAGGAAGATTTCTTGGTCCAATAGAATTTTGAGACCATTGAGAGGTTAAACTGGACAGTTTTCAACACTTTTCATACTGTAATATATCATAGTGGAATGCATTCATGCTGTCTGGCTTGCCTAGGAGAAAAATTAAGTATTATTTTAAAAATAGATGCTTTAATCAGTTCCAAGTAGTGTGTGTTTTGTTTCTTTTTGGTTTGCTTGGATTTTTGGGGGGGTTGAGGGTGGTTATTTCTGGTGGTTGAATTGATATTTTTATTTTTAAATTCAGTGATCTCTTTGCAGTAATTTAGACATCACCATTTGGTATTGTCGGATTCAAATTTCAAGATTTCCAAGCTTTCTTCAGCAAATAATGGCAACCTGAGGATTTAATGTATAATTGCCATTAAAATACCCTAAAGTGAGAGTTTTCATAGGCATTTGCAAAGCCCTATATTTACTTCATGGGAACTCTGGAGTTTGGTACTGATGATACCATGTCTCTCAACTTTTACATTGTTCTTATCTTACTGAGTATTTCAAGCAGTTCACTTGGTAATAAAGGCAGGCATGTTGTTTTTCTTTTGATATGATACTTGGCACCTGATACAACTTTAAGATGAATGGACCAGTTCTCTGCTGGTTAGTCATACCTTTTTATTGCAAGTGAGAGACCATGTTTCTTGTTCAGCAGCTTTATTCTTAAACTTTGAAAATTCTTGATCCTTTCTGTTCTTTGATCTTGACCATTTGTTTTTTTTTGTGTTGAATATGTCGGATGGTACCAGACTGGGAGGTTTCAATGGTCAGTTCAAGTATTCTGTTTCAGATGAGGAACTGTGTTCCTGTGTTACATTAACTACTTCACGTGTATTGGAAAAATAATCTTGTAACTTCTTTTTCATGTCTTAAATTTGTAGTGGATAAGCGGAGTAAATTAACAACAGAGATTGTTGTTTTAAAGGCTACTCTGCAAAAGCATGATTTGTATAGATGTTAGGCTATCTCTAGTCTAGGAAAGCGTCTTTGAGAGGAGAAAGGGATTCAGTTGTCAATGAAACTTTTTGCAGGGAGTCCTAATCCACTAAAGTAGGTAATCAGAGTTGTCTTCAGCTGAAAGGCAATAAAATGCAGGAGCTGGATAGTGTCTATTTTACGCTTTCCAAGTGCTCAGTAGGAGTGTAGCGGAGGGGTTGGCAAAGGAGTAAACCTTCTGGTTTATATGCTGGCAGACTCTACATAAGGATAACAAAAAGCACTATTAGCCTTAAAGGTGCAGTTCATTTACGAGATTTGTTACTCTGAAATACTCTGTTATCTTTTGTGCTTTACCTGTAACTAGAAACAAACAATAAAAAGAGTATTTGAGAAACTGTGACTTGCTCTCCTCCTCAGGTTAAAAAGCAAAAGCACTACACCTTTGCTTCCCTTACACCTTCAGAGAGCTACATGCATTCCTCTAATTTCCTCATATAGTGAGTTTTCTACAATTTTAATCTTGTGGATGATATAAAGTACTTCAACTTCTCTAACAAAGCACAAAGTTATGTCCAAGAATTCTGGTTTAGCCATTAAAAGAAGTGATAATAATGAAAGACAGTAAAGACCTCCTAATCCTCTTTTACTGATCTTGGTTGTTGAATTAGTTTCAACTTGAGAAATGTGAGAAATGCTGCATAAAAATGAATAGTTAACTAGAAAGAATTCAACTAAAGCACAAGTTTCACTTGGGAAACCTTGATTAAGTATGAATGTGTATAATTAGTTCTACTGCTTTATCTTTCATCTTGTACTAGAGAAAGGTATTATTGACTTTATTTTCTCAATTTTTTGGATGTGTTCTACTTTTTAGACAAGAGAACAGGTATTTTGAAAATCAGAGAAAAGCTATTTTGCTCAAGGTAGTTAAACATAGAAATTTTTGGTGCCTGGTTTTTAAAAAAAATATTTTGAAGTAATCTATTTTAATTTTAAACTCTCCAAAGGTGGCAGGAATATGTCTGCTATGATAAGCAGTTAGTTCAAAGTGCCATTGAAACACAGTTATGTATTGTAAAAACAAAATATATATCTTTATTTGCTAGCAAAACAAAAAATCTAGCAAGCATAATTTAGCTTACAGAATTGTTGGCAGATGCGTTATCTGAATTGCCTGTCCCTGCTTACTGGTATGGGTTAAAAAATACGTAGTGTGGTTCATTATGAAAATGTCAAAAAATAGGTCAGAAGGAAAAAATTGTCTAAGGAAGTGTAAGTCAAAGCATTTTAAAGCACAAAGTTAAATTTCTTTCTAGTTTGTGTCAAATTTGGTCTCATCTGTATCGGTGTAATTGAATTGAAGTTACTGCAGTCAGTCCACATTTACACTGGTTTAATTGAGGACAGATATAGTCTGCTATTTTCAAGGATGAAAATAACATATTTGGAAGAATCTGTTCCTGTCTGAGAGCCAAATGAATCTTTGTTAGAGCTAGAGGCACTTGCCTTCTTATAAGAAGTTTAAAGACTAATATATATGCAGGCATACTGCTAACAAAACTATTTATAAGATGTTTCTAAAAGGAAGATGAATACTATAGCATTAAAACAAAACAAAGCAGAAGAACTTGCCTGCTACGATCTTTCAGGGAATCTCTGGGCTCAAGGTCAGATGGTACTGAATAGAAATGAAATCCCCCATGTCAAGCCTTTCCCTTGGCAGGATGAGATATCCATGTACAATTAATATTTAGTGGTAGTAACAGCTATAGGTTGAGCAAAAGTTTGGCTGCAGCAACTTCTTACATGTTTGGAGGCATTCTGGTATTTTTAATTTTATTTTTTTTTAATGGTTCTTTGTAGCAATTCCAGTTTTCTGAATCATAGAATCACAGAATGTTAGGGGCTGGAAGGGACCTCGAAAGATTGAGTCCAACCCCCCTGCCAGAGCAGGAACCTAGAGTAGGTCACTCAGGAACACGTCTAGGTGGGTTTTGAATGTCTCCAGAGAAGGAGACTCCACAACCTCCCTGGGCAGCCTGTTCCAGTGCTCTGTTAAACGGAACCTCCTGTGCTCCAGTTTGCACCCATCACCCCTTGTCCTGTCATTGGGTGCCACCGAGAAGAGCCTGGCTCCGTCCTCCTGTCACTCGCCCTTTACATATTTATAAACATTTATGAGGTCACCCCTCAGTCTCCTCTTCTCCAAGCTAAAGAGACCCAGCTCCCTCAGCCTCTCCTCA
>VWZK01007171.1:34053-129301 GCA_013396935.1 Baryphthengus martii
TCTGGGCTCTGTCCTTCAGCCAGTTCCAAATCCATCTCACCACACAATCATTCAATCTGCACTTCTTAAGTTTGTCTGTGAGGATGCCATGGGAGACAGTATCGAAAGCTTTGCTGGAGTTGAGATAGACCACATCCACTGCCTTTCCCTCATCTATCCATCTAGTTGAGCTATCATAAAAGGCTATCAGATTAGTCAAGGATGACTTTCCCTGGTTGGATCCATGTTGACTACTCGTGATAAGCCTCCTTTCCTCGACATGCTTTGAGATGGCACCAAGAACAAGCTTTTTCCATCAGCTTTCCAGGGATGGAGATGAGGCTGACTGGCCTATCGTTAAAGGTACAAATTTGCTTATATGGAAATAGATTGGTGTGGTAGTTATTCCCAAGAACACAAGTATATATACATGTAGCACTTCAGTAAGTGTATTCTCAAAAGACAGTAAAGGAAACAGAAACTCGTGATTCTGTGTGTCTTCTGTTAATTTCAGTGAGTGCAAGGTTTAGCCGTAGTATAAAGTTATTTGTACTGTATGCATAGGTTTTAAAGTATAAGAATTCAATTTGGTTAGTATTCTGTTCATTTGCACTACAGTGTGACAAAGATACCTGCTTTTAATTCAGAATTTGAGAACTTCATTTTTTTTCAACTTTTTCTTACTAAACGTTACACAGATTGCTACATTTATTAATTTCCCAATCATATATGTATAATGCAGAGATTATGGTATTTCTGCATTTCTGTAATGCACTTACTAATTTGATAATAAAATACTCAACAGCAAATTTACTTGGATGAATAAACATTGTTTCTCCATTTTAGAAAACTTCGTAGCAAATAATTGTATTTTCAAAGAAATACTTCTCTATTTATGAATAATGAGTGGAAAACTGTTACTTTTCATCTAAAATGGTTAAAACCACTGACATAAAATTACAGGATGGAAGTGCTTTTGGAATGACTTTAATGACTTACATCTTGCACATAATTTTTCTGTTGCATATCTGTCGGTGTTGGATGTTTCTCTTTATTGCCATACTGACATATTGCCCTTAAACTGACATGGATAAGTCAATATTGGACAATAAATAAAGATGAATTTTTATGTGGCAAGGTAAATGACAAAAATATTAAGACTATTGACAGATCCAGTCTTCTATGAGAACTGTTAAAAAAATGTAAGTTTGGTAGGAAATCCTGCTTTCCTATAACTGCATAGTATATTATCTATTGGTCTATAGAAAAGATTTTTCCAGAAAACAAGGTAAGTTGTATTGCAAAGCTTAATACTTGAGGGTTTTTTTTCCCTTCCTCAAAACATTTTCCTTTTGTAGTTACAGAAAACATTGCTGCAATTGTCGCATTAAAACCATTGAAGTCTCATAGTATTTCAGTGAATAGAGACATCAGTTAGGAGGAAAAATGTGTGGGAGGCATATTTGATCTTTATTAATGGTAGCTAGAAAAGAAAAATGAAAATGATATTTTGTTTCTTGTCCTACTGTGCTAGGTTTAACCAGGTTAAATCAGTCTTCTGGAAAAGTTAATATATTTTTGTAAGGAAATATTTGTCAATATTTTCTTTTAAAATCAATAGATTTGATAATGTATTAATTAGCATAGTAAATTGCAAAATATTCTTTTGAGAAGAATTTGGAAGAGTAACATAAAAAGACTATCAATGCACTGTTAATATTATGAAATATCTTGACAACATAATGATTTCAATTAACTGTGATTGGAAATTTAACTTGCACTGATGTAAAATGCCACAGAAGTGGCATAACTTAACAATTTGACACGTATGTAATACTGCTTCATCTGAGTTATGTAAGACACAACCTGGAAAAATGATTGTAGATGAAACCAGCAACATTTGAGCTTTGAAAGCCACATTTTGTGCAATAATGTGCCACCTTTTGTGCAATACAGTAATCCACTGTATCTTGATCAGTTGAATGATGACCACAGAGCACTGAGCCATCACTTTGGAATCACAGACTTCATTATTCATTTCCTCCCCTGTCTCCCAGTACAGCAGGCAAGAATATGATGGCTAAAGGTCCGTGCTTGCTGATGTCCTGCTACAGTTGCGGTTACTTTGACAAAAGTTGTCTACCCAGGAAAGTCTATTTCTAAAAGCAAAACTGATTACCTGAAACAAATAAATTTATCAGCAAGATATGCTAATGTAAGACTCGTTCATTATAGTAAGAATGATTTATTAAATAAATTCTGGATATTAATATGGAACAAATGATTAAGGTCTGTTGGATTCTTGAGTTTTGACATCAACCATTCAAGTTAGATTTTAATTTGAGAAAGTGTAGAATGTTCAACAAAAGCAAAAAAAAAAAAAAAATAAAAAAATTCCTGAAAGACAGAGATAGTGTCAAAATCATGATACACGAGCTGAAAGCTCATATAAGAGGCAGAAATATTAACCAGCAGAAGAAAGGAAAAAACCCCACCAAGATAAAAGGTTCTCAATAAAATCAGTTCTTCCGCTATATATCTGTTCACATGTGCTCAGATTGTAAAGATTTTATTTATAATTTATTTTTGTATATATGTGTATTGATTTATTATAGCTGCTTGTTTGTCATATCGATCTTAAGAAATGTTGAATGGGATTGCTGTTCTAATACAACAGAAAGTTTTACTCTTAGTGTTTTACTACTACCCTGTGGGCAAAAAATGTCAGTAAAAGAAACCTTGTCTAGGTTTAGGAAACAAATATATAAAAAATATTTTCTGTTTTCATGGTATCTCATAATCAGAGCTATACTTTACTGAGCAAAGACACAAGCTCATGAACAGATGCTTTCTTATTGAACTGAAAGCTCTCTTAAGATGGAAAGAGGATGAGGCTCAAACTCAAATTCTCTATTGAAAGTTTACCCAGGAAGTCAATACCAAAATTCAGAAGTGAATATTAATTCAATACTGTACCTGATCATTAACAAAAGTTACATTCCCTTTTTCTTGATCTTATACTACAGTAGTTTTAGAAGCTCATGACTGCATTTGATTATTTGGCCCCTACTCGGAGTCAAAGTCAGTTGGTAAAACTACCTAGCCAAGTTGTGCTAATTGGAAGAAGTCTCAAATTCTGTTTGTCTTGTCGTTACTAAGGAAAAGGGAGTTCCTTTCACTTTGAATGAGACCTAGCACTGAGAAGTAAAACCTGTGATACTCCTTGCCAATTTTACACGGGATGGGATAACCTGGAAATAATTAGTGTTGTCTCAGGTTGCATCTTAGGTGGCTACTTTTTGATTGACTTGGCAGGAAGTTGGCTTGGCTAAGAAGTATCTCAGGATCTATAGCCCAGTCATATTATCATAAAGGTTTTTTCCTAGCTTTGTCAGAAAAGGTAACCTGCCTTCAGATGGTGTTACCTCTAAATAGCATGTCTGGCCAGCGCTGTCAGAGTGTATTAAGAAACTTGCGTTTTACCTTTGTTTGAAAGGGTAATATTATTGCATAACAATAGATGAGGTTACTCTTTTGTGTGTGTGAAAAAAGCCCAATAAGGATGGAATAAGCAAAATATATTGTTTTTCTGACTGCTTAGGTAATTTATTAGACTTTGAAATGTAAAAATTAATTGTAAAAATTAATTGTACCCTGAAAAGGCTTTTTTTGGGATTTTTCATTTATTTTTTTTTACGACAAAAAAACCAAAATAAGCCCCCATATCCCCAACACCGTAATACTTAAAAAATTTTGGCATATGAATCATTAAAACATGTGAATGTATTTTCATAGCTGACCTTTCTATATGATCCTGCTAAATGCTTTAAGAATTGTTTTCTCCTTCTATGCTTGCATGCTTGACATGTTGAAGTGAACTTAGTGCTGCTTGTAAAGAATGTAGCTGTTTGGAAAGGTTTTAAAGCAGTAGTCATTATGACCATGAAGTGTAGAAATTCCAAGATTCTGTCTAGCTTTCAAACCTACAATTGCACAATTAATTTTGTGCTGTGTTGTGAAAAGCCCATGTTAGGATGGACAGGAATGCTGTACAAGGCTCATGGCCAGATGCGCAATAAAACTTGTCACATTTGATCCCTATCGCTTTTTGATCCCATCTACTTCTCAGGTATATAGTAAAATGGGGATGATCCTTCCAACTGAAAAGGATTCATTAAACAATACAAATGTAATCTCTATTCTGATTCCATTCTCATTTTCTTGGACTGGATGCAGGTGATACTGGAACCATGTACAGCACATGCTGAGGGAGTTGAATCTGTTCATCCTGGAGAAGAGAAGGCTCTGGGAAGACCTTATAGCAGCCTTCCAGTATCTGAAGGGGGTCTACAGGAAAGCTGGGGAAGGATTTTTTTATAAGGGTGTGTGGTGATAAGACAAAGAGCAGTGGTTTTAAACTAGAGCAGGGTAGATTCAGATTAGACATTAGGAAGAAGTTCTTCACTGTGAGTGTGATGAGACACTGGAACGGGTTGCCCAGAGAAGTTGCGGATGTCTCATCCCTGGAAGTCCAAACTGTATGAGGCTCTGAGCAGCCTGGTCTAGTGGGAGGTGTTGCTGCCCTTTCAACTCAACCCATTTTATGTGTCTATGATTTCTTCCAGCTTCGACTATTTAGGCAATCCTGTGCAATTTCTAAAATACGCTGCTTTATTTCTTTTTCAGCCTGATTTCACATCTTCAGTGGAACTCTTTTAAATATTGCAGTTTGTTTATTTTCCAGTTTGTGAATAGCTGAAGTATCATATCAGTTCCAGCTTTGTATTCCACTTTTTCTTAGCTCTGTAAATCTGTAAATATTTTCAGCCTATTTATGTAATTACTCTTACTATTAGAGGAGGAAAGCAGAATCACAAGTAAGAGTCTTAAAATTAAAAGCTTATACTGTCACATTGTGTTTTCAGTTCCTGATGAACATCAAAAATTTATTATGTTTCCAAATTTGCAGAAAGTTTTCCCATTATGCTGAGTTCATCTGGATCTTGCTGCTTGCTGTGCTGAAACTAAATTTGGCTTGATTCTTTTGATTAGCAAAGCAGAGGTAACTGCTTTAAGATGCAAATGCAAGTAATAGGTACTGTACTGAAATTCTTGAGTGGGAAATGACAACATCAAGACAAGGTGTGTTAGTGACTCACTGAGAGAATATGTATGTATGTGTGTACATATGTATGTGTTTTTATATATAACCATATTGGAAGGACATCTGTGTGTGTATCTGTATAGTACATATATAAAGTATATATCTGTGTCTTGGCTGCAAATTTGGACTCACTCTGCCACTGGTGTGCTATGCACCAGTGCTTGGCTGATCTTGCTTGGCTTTAGTGTCACGTTTGTATGTGGATGTTATTGCTGTCTTCCACCTTCAGTTTTGTGTCCTTGCTTGTCTGGACTATAAAATGTTTAGTTGGAAAGGTTGATATCTTGTAAGTACCTAGAAACAATGTGGCTTCAACATGGTTAAATAACATAACATATGCTAAGGAACTTCTAGTCTAAAAAATATATAGACTAATGTATAGAAGGTTATCCACTGCTGTAGGTAGAAGTAGATATTTCATCATAGTCTCTTAGATATTAGAATTTATTTGGATAGTAATAAAACCTCCCATATGGAAAAAGAGTATTTAATGGCTGAGAGTCTATTTTGGTTCCAAGCTCACTGTTTGCCCCTGATGTAATATGGGAACCAGAGATTTTCCCATCCCCTCTTAAATAAATTCAACTGAGAAGAATTCATTATTGTGATCATGTGCCTAAAAACATATCTAAAATCTTAGAATATGATGTGCCTTGAAGTACAGAGTGAGTCATGGCAAAACCATTTGCACCTTACTTTGTAGCCATGTTTGAACAAGCCCAAATATTCAGAAGAGTCTCAGCTTGTCAGAATGATATAAATGATTGTAGATTTTTTTCTTGTAAATCAGAAGGAACACCAGCTATCTAATTTCACTCTAAGCAAAATGAAAGATGTGAGGAGAGAAAGAAGATAGACTTCATTTTGTGATGTACTTCTTAATATCCTTCCTCTTTAGTCTTCAATACATTGTGTTCATGTTAGGTATCATTTATCAAGTTGGAATGACTTATAAGCTGTAGTTTAGCTCAGTTTATTTAACCATTTCAAAGGTAGCTGGCAAATGAAGAAAGAGGAAAAAGCCCCAAAAGTTGTGTTTGTGCGATTAAAATCCCTTTTTTGTCCAGTTTTTTTTAAAAACTGTTACAAGGAAACATCACTATCCTTTGTCACCCTTGTGAGACAAAACAAAGATGCATGGTAGAGTATAGCTAGCCATACAGCTTGTACATGGATTTATACAGACGTCCTATCAAATTTGGCAGTGGTCTGATTAGTCTTGTTTACATCTGTAATGCCATATTCACCCTTTTCCACAAAACATTATGAATGATAGGAAATAGAAATAAATCTTAATTGTGCATATTCCTGGATCTAAGGAATTGATATTGATTTAACTTGACATTTAGTTTAATTTAATTATGGGAAGTCTCTTTTGGTAACCATCAGAGGATTTACGTGGTTTCCTCATTTTTTCTGTGGTAGTATGTGGTGGTTGTATTGTTTCTGTTTGCTCATTTGCTTGATTATTGTTTACTCATGGCCTTCAGGGAAAACTGTTAAATAATTCTGCAATTATTTTTCCAGAAGCAAGAAAAATCTTAGTATATTCCTGTTTTCAATGCTGATAAAAGCCCGTGAAATTGAGCTACTTATAGTATAAACTTATAGTATAAACTTCAGCATAGCTGGAATGTATTGGTTTGTATTTGATTTGGAAATCATGCTTTAAATTGTTACGAAACAAGGATTTCTAGAAATAACACCATGGAAGTCGATATTTTAATGTAATATATACAAGAGCATTTGAACTTTGTGGAAGTCACTAAATCATGGTGTATTAGAGTTTCATGGGGAATCTACATCAATTCTCAGCAGCCACGTATGGGTGGCATGAAGTGGAAACAGAAAGCTGTAGGTAATGAAAAAAACTAATGCTACATTATTTCCTGTATGAGAAATGTATACCTGTGTACCTCTAAGTTGGTGTTAGCCTACTGTAACTGCTGTCATTCCTGTAACTTCCATTTGTTTGTGACACAGAGCAAAACTTTTCAATAGTTGGGAGATGGTTGTCTGGTATTCCAATATGATGTATAAACTTCTTAGAGACTTAAAGAGGATTCTTCTACTCACACGATAATTTGGGTTTCCAGGTATTGCAGCTAAAATTCACGTCAGTCTATCATGGTGTAAATGCCATGGGTTATTAAAGAATCATCTGTCTTCAAGTGAGTACTACTACATCATTATAGAACAGTTAGAGGTGCTCAGTCCTCAGCATTTGCTACACACACGTGTATCACACAGAATACATTTACTGTGTATTAATATGGATACTTTTAATTTTGTGATTCTTTCAAGACCTGAGGATCTGCTCTTCCTTTCATCTTGTGACACTGTAAATCTGAGTTACTGTCATTGATTTCAGTGGAGATCCAGTTGTGTAAAACTAAGTCAATACTAGAATATGACTGAGATAACAAAAATATCCACATATATAGAAAATTTCGAGGTATGTAGCACATCTGAACAAAATGCTTGTGACCTGAATTCAGATATGAAATACAGAAAACTGAGCATGTTTAGCAGTTTCCTTTGGAGGAACTGAAACTTCTTTCTTTGACTAGAATGTCATCTGTGGCTCATTTGCTTTAGCCCTTTCTTGAATATACTTTACTAGGCTTGATCTACAGCAGGTATCTTGTATGAGGGTGTGATTTAGAAGCAGGCCAAGAAATTTGCAGATGATAAAATTAATTGTCATTTTGGAAGCTAAGGCTGAATGCTTGTGCAGAATTGCTAGTACTGTGGTTTTACTGAATACTTTTTTTTTAACAACTGAATAAAAAAAATGTAATAAGAAATGAGAAAAAAATTCAGTTAGAGACCAGTTTGGAATTTTAGTGCTGGCGATTGATACATCTGTTACAGATAGTCATGTAGAGGTATCATTGTATCTGTATGCTTTCATAGTCCTAAAATACGTAACACTAATTGCACTTGCTCAGTAAATGAGGGAATGGGTGGTGGAAGAGAAAACTAAACAAACAAAAAAATTACAAACATTGAAAATTAATGCAAGAGGGTGAGATGGACCTTTAGCAAATCAGGATGTGATTGTGAACTGTGACAGAAAATTAGTATTTTTTCCCAGAGACTTATAGTGGGGCTTTATTTATTGTTCTTAGCCAGTGAAAGTAAGAATGCACTTTTTTGCTATGATTTACTATGATCTTTATACGGAAACACAACAAGCTTTTTTATATATGTTCCGCAAATAGGAATTTCCATTTAATATGACACTTTCTACCTTCCCCCCCTGCCAAACAAATCAAAAAAACCCCCAAAAAGCCCAAACCAAACATACCCAAACAACTTCCTTGTCATTTTACATTAGCATTGAGCGTTATGCAGTGCAATGTTTAAAAAGACAAAGTCCTAGATCTTGCCCGATTTCTTTCATGATGTTCTAATATGTGCATATGGACTACATACTAGATGAATGAATGGGACAATGATGGTCACAGGATGCAGCTTTGTGGCCTTTGTGGTCCTTAAGGGCTTAACATCCTGTCTGTTTTTGGCAGCTAGGAGGTCAGGAAACTAAAAAGAGTTTCACAGTTCATCTCTTGCTTTCAACACCCTTGAATTATGTTTACTGCTTTCTCACACGTCGCTGTACCTTTCTTCACTTCCTATGGCAGGCTGCAAAAATGACTTTCAATAAGAGCTTTTCTCAATTTTTCAGATTAAAGTTTATCACTGGCATAATGCATCATCACAGTAAATGGTGTTTCCTGTTACACTGATAGAGAAATCCTGATTCTCCCCACTGTTTTTCAGTATTATCCCCAGTACAGTTAAAAGTAGTAAGCTGATATTCAACTAGAAGGTTCAGCAAATACAATTAGTTATGATTTCTATTTCCCATCTCTAGTGTAGAAAGAAAGGTGTTCAAGTTCTGAATATTTTTGGTCATTTTAAGATCTCTAAGAACAACAGTTGATACTGCAAAGATAAACTAGATGGCATTTGTACACTAACTACACTTTTGTTTTTACTAGCTCTTTTCAGTCCTGCATTAGTATAGAGAGGAAAATGCATTGCCTGGTAAGACTAGAAATAGAATAGAAATATATGTATCTATCTTCCAAAAATCCAAAATTTTAAACTGTTGTTGTCTTCTAATATCACACGTAATTTAGTTTGCATAGTTGTCTTTTTGTTCTCATGTAACTCTTCCAAAGTTAAATGTTAGAATTTCTGTGCTTTTAAGAGCACTAACTAAATCTCTATAATTTTGTTAAACTTTTTAATTTATTCACAGAAGCTCCAAGAGCCTCTGTGGTAGGTTCCTTTGGAGACGCAAAATCTCTTGCTTCTATAACTACAGCCTCAAAGCAGTCTTTCATTAGAGGGAATGACAGGTAACTAATATAGACACGTAGCATGGTGGATCACCAAACAGAAACAAGTGGCATGATTGAGACCTAAGAGGATTAAACTTTTCAGTTATGTGCCTCTACCACTATTTTCTAACCCTCACAATATTTCGTGATTTATACATCAGAGAAATGGTGCCAGTACTTAGTAAATCTCTAAGCTTGAAAATGCCTGAATATATTGTGTAACTGTATGCTGTTGACTTCCCCATGTGATCTTTGCAAGACTGCAGTATAAATTTGGACACACTGTAAGGGGAGAAATCTGGACAACAAATGCTGGCAAAGAAAATTAATTCCATGCTCTGCAACAGTATCATTTTGCTACTGAAAGGAATATTATTTCCAGTAGGTTAGCATCACAAGGAGAATTTAATCACATCATACTTCTGCTCAAAGATACCCTCACTTTCATGTCTACCGAACAGTCTCATGATTTTTTTTTTTTTTTTCCTCAATTGCTAGGTATGTGGGTTGATTTGCAACATGTATGCCTATAAACTTGGAGAAGGAGAAAATTAGAAGCATATAATATGTCTTGGAAAGGGGGTGATTTTTCTTTTCTGAATTTTAAATTAAAGAAAAAGAAAAAGGGATAAACTAGGACCATATTGCAAAGCCTTACTTTGTCAGAATTCAAGTCAGGATCTTTCTCATTTTCTTTTTTTCTTCCTCTCCTTTGGCCTTTTATGTCCTACATATTTATTTTTAATGCCTTTCATGTCAATAACAGAAATTACAGAAACATCTCTCATTATTCTTACTTTAATGTTAGCTTTTTGATACTCATATTTAAATATTGCCAAGTTCCTATCTTTAGTAGTGACTTCTGCCTGAGGTAGGACATCCCACAGCATGTCTTAGTCCTATGTTTCTGTGAAATAAAAACATTCTGATGTTTTCTGGTGGAATATGACCTATGACATCTCTCAGTTAGTATGTTGTTGATATACTCCATAGATCACAGGCATGCAAAGTCATTTGTCTGCGTAAAACTTGGTTTCTGTGTACACAAGACTTCTTGTAAGGGATGAATGAGTAAAAGTGTTCCTAATACCTATATACCTGAACTTTGAATGCTTTAACATAAGTTCAGTCATATACAAAACTGAATTGAAGGGACGGTGAGTAATTATTATCCATTCCACATTTCTCTTTGAAAAATGAAAATAGACCGAAAGGACCTAAGGACCTGTGACAGCTCCGTGGTTCCACCCATGTCCACCCGTTAAAGAAAAATAAAAAAAGTTCAGGGCAAGCAGTGCTCTTTTTACTTGGACATGGAGTTTTATAGACCTTCACACTGGTAGTATAACTTTTGCCTTGGCATGCCCAAGACTAAAAGAACACACAATAGCCTCCAGCTGAGGAGGATATTTTTACAAATGTCTCATTTAAAATTGTGCTTTTATTAGTAGTGTTAGGTGGTGGAAGTGATACTGATAGGCCTAAAAGGAATTTATACCATATCATTTGAACTATAAAAATCATATCAGATCTATGGAGCTGTCCATTTCAGTAACTGTAAAAAAATAAATAAATTAAAAATCCAAACAAATTAATGAAAAACAGAAAAATACCCAATTAAAATCTTAAAGCCACCAGCAGTTAGCAGTGTAAATTGCTACTGTTGTAGGGCTTCATGTTTTTATGCGGTGAAAGATTAATTCTGTGTAAAACCTGTCCTCAATGAGAGAAAGCAGGAATAAAAATGTATAGAAAAAACCAGAAAAAGCGTGCTCGGGTCATGAGGACTAATCCAAATTACTTGTTACCCACAAAGTATCTGAATATATATGTATCATTATGTCCTACTGCTTTTTATAGGGGGATGATTTTGTGATTATTTGGCAGCTGAGATTACTATTGAGAAGAAGGATGTCTGAAAAAGGCAGTTTAAAGAGATTCCTTTTTGCTTTTGAAATGTGATACAGAACAGTTTTTGCGGACTGACCCGAAGTTTTGCCAACTCTGTGTATTTTACTAGGTTTTGTAGTTTTGTATTATAAACCAGTAAGTGTCTCACCCCAATAGCTGACAGCAGCTAACTCCTAGGACTCAACACTACCAATTGATGGTTTGCAACTGGTGCAAGTGTTTCTAAAAACACGAATGCTACTCTGTTTCATTTTCAGATTGCTTACAAAAGAAGCAATTCCCTGTGCTATGATTTCAAGGGGTTTTGTTGTGTTTTTTTTTTTTTTTTCTTCGTTTATATTATGAAGTACTATTATTTGTTTTGTTTTGATGATTTAAAGTACCAGGGCTTTGCGGATCCTTCAAAAGAAAACATTTGCTTCTGTATGATCTCAAAATGTCTGTCGTTACTAGTTAATGTGAGAATGTCTTCTAACATCATATCTTCAGGAGCATTTTAGAAAATCATGTGTTACTCCTTAGGGTCATGTGCTAATTATTGCATCAAGTCACAGCATAGATGGTAATTTGAAGTGCTATTCATCCATTATTAGCAGTATTTCATTATTTTAAACAAGATCAGTTTGGTACTGCTACTTGTTACTGAATGAGTGCCGCAATTTGATCCCTACCTCATTAGTCCTCGGTCACTGCACTGGTTACAGTGGTTTGGCACAATGCAAAGAAGTTGTCACTCATATTTCAACAGAACAGTAAAGCACATGTAAGTTTGGGAAATACATTTCTCTGAAATGCACATACGTTCTCTCTTAGAGTTAGCTACCTTTTCAGAATGGTACTTACTTTCCAAAGATTTATCTCGTAATTGTGATATAAAAAGGTAATGTTGTTTAATCTAGCATTATAGCTGTATTATTTCCAAGGGAGGAGTGTTCCACACTTGACGTGCTAGTATACACATGCAAGTCATCAGATATAACAGTTAACTTGGGGGAGGTTAGGCAATGTTAATATTACAGAATCACAGGATCACAGAATTGTTGAGGCTGGAATAGACCTCCGAGATCATCAAGTCCAGCCTATGACCCAACACGACAACACCTAGCTAGACGATGTTGCTAAGTGCCACATCCAATCTTTCCTTAAACACCTCCAGGGATGGCGACTCCACCACCTCCCTGGGCAGTCCATTCCAGCGCCTAATGACCCTTTCTGTGAGGAAGTGCTTCATAACACCCAACCTAAACCTCCTCTGGTGCAGCTTCAGGCCATGCCCTCTTGTCCTGTCACTAGTTGCCTGGGAGAAGACCCCGACCCCCACCTGACTACGACTTCCTTTCAGGTAGTTGTAGAGAGTGATGAGGTCTCCCCTGAGTCTCCTCTTCTCCAGGCTGAACAACCCCAGCCAGATCTTTCTGAAGATCTTGGGCAGGGGAAGAAAATTTTAATTGCTGAAAAGTCTTGTTGGGACTGAATGCTTTGGGACTGTGCTGGGTATCATTGAACGTACTGGTAAGACAAGATTTATCAAGAAATCTGTGATACTAAAGTAGGCTTCCTCAAATATCCATGCTTCCACTTCTGTCGTCTTCATTAATTTAAAGCAAGAGTGGCATTCCTTGCAGAGAGACAGATAAGCCAAATATCTTAGTATTATATAACATGGTAATGGTAATGAACTACTACCTAACTGCAGGGCCACATTTCCTTACCCCTGGTATTAATATTAGCATTAATCAAAGCAATGTCCTGTTTATAAGCTGGGAATTTTTGATAATACTCTTTAAAAAGCATACAAAAATGTCAAAAAAATAAAATCAATAGTGACGCATACAGTTTAGAACCACCCTTGATAAGAAGGCTTTTGTGTATAAAAGTTCTCAGAAACTGGGCTGGGTTTTGAACTCCTATCTCTAATCACATGGAGATTAGAGCCCATGGAGTGAGTAAACCTTTTTTGATTAATGTAACCTCTTCTGCAGTGATTTCAATGTAGAGGGAGTGAAGCAAGTTTAAAATACAGCAATTCCATCAAGAAGGCTTCAAAAAACCATTTCTATGGATAACACAAGTGAGAGCTTCCAAAGCTTAGTTAAACTGTGCTAGACTAGATACTATACTATATTGGTGGTGTGCTTTAAGTAAACTATGAATAGTTCTTATCACATCACCTAAAGAAAAAATTAGCAGAAATGCTAAAGCATGTGGAAATAAAAAAATAGCCATAGAAAACAATTACCAGCTGCCTGAGTGAAGTGCTGGGGTCTGAACCCTGAGCCCTGAAGTGAACTTGACACGTGGATGAATTTCACAACCAGGTCAAAGGGGCTGAGGCTGCCCAGGTGCCTCCTGTTGGAATCAAGGGCAAGACTGGGTTGGCCTCTGTGTTTGCCACCAGGAAGATCTTTTAGCTTCGCTGCTGGCTACAACACAGTAGTCATTGAGTGGTGGGGACACATGCCATACCAGACCTTGATGTGAGGGATATCCCTCTTGGTTGTAAGAGGGCCATCCAGGAGGGGAGGCCAGGCCAAGCATACCCTGAAATGATGAGAAACAGCTGCCACTTAGGTGATGATTAGAGGGTGGAGATAAAAGGCCAATAGAGCCCCTTATTAGGAACTGCTGTTAGGGCTAGCTGCTGTGGTTGGGGGTTGCTGCTGCAAGCTGTTGGGAGCTGCAAGCTGCTCCAGGAGGGGTTTGTGAGAAGTTTTGTGGAGTGAAAGATAATGGATTGGGTAATGTATCTTTCTGGTATTTGTTGGATTGGTTTGTGCCTGGCTATGTCAGGATATGGGGCATGGTTGATATCTACTTATATTATTGTGGTTTTGGCCCAGTTTGCCTTTTCTGTTTTGTCACCTGCAGTGAGTGGGTTTATTGCTTCTTTTGTTCCCTGTGTGGTCAGCCATGCTATATCATTTATGGGGTCTGTAGAAATAGCTAATAAAACCTGCATGAGTTTCTTTGTATGTTTTCTGCTGATGACTGTGTCCTTTTTGCTGGGTCATGTAGTTAGCAAAACACTCAAGTAAAAAAAAAAGAAAAAAAAAATGAAATGTTAGATATTCCTCTATATTTAAAACTTCTTCAGAGGGCTTTGAGATTGTCAGACATGAAATAATAACTGGGGAAGATAAAAAACTGACCATTAACCTAATATGATTAATGTCATGGTCCTTTTCTTATTTAATATATTTCTGATTTTACTTGCTGGTTAGACTGACATAAATGTATGTGAATTGTGTGAAGAAAATGTAAAGTTTTTGTAGTTTAATAATAATTACAGTGTCAGTGAAGAGTTAACTGTGTTAATTCTCTATTGTAAATTCAAGTGAACAAAAAATGTTACTGAGTGGGAAGACAGTCATTTTGAGTAGAGGTCATTCTTCTATTAATAGGGAACTAATAGGTTTTCCAAATGAATGACTTTTCTTTTCAATTTGAGGAGAGGTGAGATAAGGAGTTGATGAAAGTGAGGTTGAATTGAGAGTTTAATCTATGTATCAAGAACCTTTGTCACTGAAAAGGTAGTGAATAGATGAATTAATTTACAAACTGTAATGAATTCCTATTGAGAATTAATTTTTGTGGGACTTAGTTCTTAAACTGGAAATACATTTGAATCTTGAAATCAATCTCCTTTCCCTTCATACCACCATAAACTAGGTACAGCTTCATAAATTCAGCATCAGAAAACTTAGAATTATTTTTTACTTATTTTAACATATTGTAATACCAGCATAGATGTGCTTCTTATTCCTTTTTTAGTTTTAGTACATATCTGAATTCTGGTAGCACTTCTTTCTGAGTGTCCTGAATGGACATAACTAACGTAATTAACTGAATGTTATGCGTTGGACTTCTGAGACCTGGAAAACATTGTTGAACTCTAATGTAGATGAGCACCTGGAGGTGTAAATGCAAAAGCCAAGGATGATCTCAGAAGTTAAGGTAAAGAACCATAGTGAAAAGAGAGAAGCCTCAGATATTTGCAATAAGAGCAGGAAAATAACATGAGAACCAGTGTCTACCATGTAGAGAGAAATTCAGAATAACAAACTAATAGGCAAGGGATGTTATGTCACTTTGCATTTAGCTTCAAAAACATATGTGTGTAAGAGTATCTTTGTCAACCGTAACATACATTACATAAACGGTGAAGATATTTAGTATCAATTTTACCTCTACCTTTTAATCTCCAATTCTACACTTATATTACGGAAAAAGTGTGACCTTTTCTAGAAGTTGTCGATGAAAGGCAAAGAAAGAGTTATTGCTCTCTGAAAGATGTTACTTGCATGGAAGAAGAAACATTGGTCATAACTGATATCTTTGACAAGATCAGTTCAATTTTACAGGGCATCTAAGAAGCCCTGTTGTATCAGGCTTTACTTTATAATACTATCTTTTTATATTACTGGTTACTGAATGACTGCAATTCATCATGAAACAGGGTAGGAAAACTGGAAAAAATCTTATTGAAAAAAGAAATCCATCTAGGTGACCTCTCAGCGTGTTCATTATTTGATATTTAAAGTCTTAACTATCTTTGAGAAAGGGAAAGCAGAAAGATCAGAGAACTACTTGTTTCCAATGCTTCCATCTTAAAGAGGAAAATATGTTAATGTTAGAGCTTTCTCTAATGCGAATGATTTCTGAATTTTCGTTAGACAGAATCAGACCTGAGAATCAGTATCCTGTAGAGATTAATCTTTATCTGTAGCATTTCTACACCTGTTGTTCCTGAAAATATCCATACACCTCAGTAAGAGACCTTAAGAGACCTTTGTTTCAGGTCTAAGAAACTTCCAACCTCAATTTTGTTTTTCTGAAATAAATTCTTTATTTTGGCATTTTAATAATAAAAACGTAACAGCTTTCCTCAATGCACGGAAAGTAAGGACTAAAGGTGGAGCTTCTTTAAATTACTTTTTAAATATACCTTGCTTTGTAAAATGTAAATTCAGTGTTCCTATAGAAAGAGTAAATTACAAATTTTAGTATTGCTGTAGGAGGAAGTTACTGACATAACCGTTACTATTTAATTGTTAATTTGCTGTGTCAGCCACCTTCTCAGAAGAAATACTGAAAATTTATTAGAGTTTCAGTCTATTTAGAGAAAACCATGTACTCCTTATTAGTGTGTTTTCTGAATGGCTAAATGTATACATATTTTAAACTAATTCATCACATTATCTAATTTTTGAGTGAAAAATGGAGATTTATAAACAGGTGACATCTGATTTATCTACACTGTGATAGCTTCTAACAGAGAAACAGCTTAGAATGCTTCGCTGAAGTGTAATATGTCTGTTAGAAGATGGATGAAAAAAATAATGAGATTATCTCACCAGAAAAAAATGATTTTTAACTGTAGAGAGAAGGAAAAGTAAAGGCTTTTATTTCTTTTGGGAGTGACAGTGTGGTGGAGAGACCTTTTCCATAGATAGAACTAAATAAAATTAAATGATAGATTACAGTTTTTTGGGGTCTTGTGATTTGATCATGATTGAAAATTGGAAATCTGTGGGCTTGGTGGAGTTGGGGACAGTTAATCTGACCTTACAGGTGCGAGTAAATGACACTTTCCCCTGGAGCATTCCTACAATTTATTGAACACTTCAAGTTATAATATTTTTAGTGAAGAAAAAAGCATCACAGCATTGTAATTCTGCTGACAGAGAACCATGGGATTTGCTTTCCATATTTTTCACATGTTCAGGCTCTGTGATCAATCTTATGTGTTATGAGATGGTGACTAATTTTGGAAATTTTCTTTGTGGCAGTATCTATTAAGATTGTATATTGGTATTCAATTCACTGTGAATTGTGGGCTGTGCTCACAGAAATTCAATTTAAATGTCTGCTGAGGCTGATTTTCATTATTCATTGCAAGCATTTTTCCTAACTAATTGTGAGGTATTCTTCAGTTCTTCTGGGTATTTTTTAAGCTTTTGTAGAAAGTTTAGTGATATTTGGATATTTACTCAAACTTGGCTCTTACAGGTTTGTTGTATTTTAAAGATGCATTATTGCAGAAAAAAATAAATTCTAGTTTTTATCTAAATGTCTGAATTTCAGAGCTCTCCCAGAATGTTCTCTGAAGCTTAGACTTCACAACCAGTAAAAATGTCACCTAATCCTATCTTTGCCAAATGCATCAAATACATTTCCAGAATATGTAGTAGGTGTAGGAAATAGAACTGCTTGTTTTTTAAAGCAGGTTAAATTGTATGATTGGATAGTCAGACTATATAACCTAGAAAACTCATAGTGCAGTTTTTCACATTTTGCTTTTCAGTTTTCTCCTGAGTCACCAACTCAGTATATGTCCTCTGGCCTGATGGCTCTCTAGTCCGTATAGAAGAAATCTAGTCATTTCAATTCTGTTTCCAAATGTGAAATCAAACTACCATTAAAAATTACAGAAATCATTAGTCTCATTACAATGGCCTAGTGTTTAGTTTCATATCTATAGCTAGAATGTAAATCAGTCTATCTATGAAAAGCAATTTACCTCTGAGGTAATTGATATGTTAACTATAAACCAGTGCAAAATATATTTTCTATAGAGATGCAACTGTTACCCTCTGCAGGTTTATACCGAAAGTGGGCTGAACTGTCAAAGGGTGAGAGAATGTGAAAAACAGGCTATAGGATGATTAGCTGTAAATAATTAGCAAGGAAAAAAATGTTAGATATATTTCCATTTTTTTGCTGGTTGTTTTATAACTTAGTTATACCATGATTATAACTCTTTTAAAGTGTTCAGATTTAAAAAACAAAAACAAACAAAAAAACAACCCCAACAGAAAGTAACACAGAAACAGAACCAAAAAATGTGATACTGGGACTAACTATAGAAAATGCAAATGTTGGTTAATACAAATGATAAATCACTTGAAGAAAAGTATCCTTCCTAGTGTAAGGAACAAACTTCTCTGATATTCTTGTAAGATTCCTTTTATCCTAAGGGTAGAAATTAGAGGCATGAGCAAAAATGACGTGATGTTGATACGTGCATTAGAGCTGATCAGAACATTTCATATGATGCATAAGCATTTGTGGACATGCGCTTGCTTTGGGAAAAGTTCTGCCTGGCAAGAGAGACCGCTTGTATTTTTCTTGCAGCATGGTGGCTGGAGCATTGGTTTAGGATGTGGAAGACAATGCTTGATTGGAATTGCAAACTGTTGTTGATGCTATTAGAGGGAATACAATTCATGCAGATGCTTAAATGTGATGTTTGGAAAATGAAATTCATTCAGATAAGGATTTTTCAAATGCCCTAGAATGATTCACTTTTCAATAGATTATCCTGTAAATCTGTCTAATCTCCTATGAGCAACTCTGAAACTGTGGAACTTCTTCTTTCATTAGCAGTCCTTCATAATTCTAACAAGTGTTGAGAGGAAAGATTATATTTTAGTATTAGTCTATTTTACAGTGCAATTTAGCAGCTGAAATTGAGGAGTAACCTATGACTGCTGAACCCCTTGTAGAATGTCAGAAGTTACTTTGTAACTACTAGAACTTGAATAAACTAGAGTATAAGTGACTGATCTCACAGGCATTTCCTTTAGTAAGGTTCAGGTAACACACAGTTAACTGAACACAGGGCCCTTACTTCATTGCGCATGTTCTGAAATCTATCCAAAAGAGCCAGTAAATTATATCAACGCTGTCATTCTTTCACCTTTACAATTTGATTCTGTTTAAAGAAGGTGATAGTGCTTAGTTTTTCTAGTTGGTGCTAACATCAGTTTCACTGTTCTTCTGGAAATACCATATGCTTTGTTTCTAAGTGGTCCCTCAGAACACTGTGCATTCACTGCTAAATCTGATTTACTTGTCTATATTTACCTACTATATCCTCCTCCTACATTTGGAACTTCAGTTTTGTAGCTGTCTGCATAAATATTACAAAAGTGCATTGAGTGGTGTTAATTATAGTTGGGACGTCAAAGAAAAAGAGAAATTTCTGATTTAGGAGCAGAAGTGTTTCTCTGGAGAGACAGCAGCTGACTTGAAGGTAATAGTACCGTAAATACAAAATACTGCCTCTGTGTTCTAGGAAACACACACATTTAATTTCTTCTAAGGTGGCAGTTCTGTAACAAATTCTATGGGTGCTGTTTTATGTGTGCAGACTTTTTTTTTTTTTTTAAGCCTTGCTATAGTTACATGAGTAGAGTGAGAGGCCTGCAAGGATTGATGTCTCTAGTGACTCTCATGAAGAGGTTGCACTGACAATAGCACAGGAACAGTTGTCATCTGTAGAATTGTATGTGAATATCCAAAAATGTGCCAACTTCTGTCACTCACTTGGGATTGAGCTGATTCGTTTTCATTTAATGTTACCTACTAGATGTTTGAAGCTACTGAATTTAGACAGTTCCGCTTCCAGTTACCAGAATGTTAGGTTTGTTTACCTAGGCCTGTTTTTAACAGAAAAAGAAATCTTCATTTGTACCTTAATTTTCGGAACGTAACAGTAACAACAGTTGGAAAGCAAGGACAGTGTGCAAGAATTCCAAGTAAATAATAATTCCAGCATCTCTGAATTGTTAGCTTAAAGATTCTATAGAATCATACCTAAAGCCCTACACTGCCTAACACTAAAGCATCTCCTGAAGGGCTACATCCAGACGTTTTTTAAACACGTCCAAGGACGGCAACTCTACCACCTCCCTTGGCAACCCATTCCAATGCTTCACCACCCTTTCGGTGAAGAAGTTTTTCCTAATATCCAATCTAAACTTCCCCTGGTGCAGCTTGAACCCGTTCCCTCTTGTCCTATAGCTATTCAGTAGGGAGAAGAGGCCAATACCCGTCTCGCTACAGCTGCCCTTCAGGTAGTTGTAGAGAGCAATAAGGTCTCCCCTCAGCCTCCTCTTCTCCAGGCTGAACAGCCCCATCTCCCTAAGTCTCTCCTCATAAGACCTTACCCTCTAGTCCCCTAATCATTCTGGTTGCCCTTCTCTGTACCTTCTCCAGCACCTCGATGTCCTTCCTGTACTGTGGAGCCCAGAACTGCACACAGTACTCGAGGTGNAGGCCAAGGGCAGCCAGCTTTTTCTAGGAGAATGCTGTGGGAAAGTGTCAAATGCCTTGCTAAAGTCAAGGTAGACAACATCCACAACCTTTCCCTTGTCCAGTAAGCAGGTCACCCTGTCATAGAAGGAGATCAGATTAGTGAAACAGCACCTGCCCTTCATGAACCCATTCTGACTGGGCCTGATCACTTGGTTGTCCTGCATGTGCCTCATAATACAGCTCAGGATGATCTGCTCCATCAGCTTTCCCGGGACTGAAGTTAAACTGATGGGCCTGTAATTCCCTGGATCATCCTTCTGTCCTTTCTTATATATGGGGGTAACAGCCAACTTCCAACCTGTTGGGACCTCACCAGTCAGCGGCATGCTTTATCTGTTTTGGTGTATTTGTGCATATTATGTTTACATACTAGTGGAAAAAAAAATCCTTATCTCAGCCTTTCAGATCCTTTAATCAGTGAGAGTGATTAAGAGACAAAATCTAAATAAAAAAATCCTGATCTTCAACTATTAAAAGGTATCTCAGCAGAAAGTACGTTCATTTTTAAAAAATGTTGGTAGTTATTTGTTGTGTCTTCAGTACTTACAGTATTTCTGCACATCAGATCAAAAAGACAACTACTTTAGATGACAAGCAGATATAAGTGCAAAGTTTTTTTCTGATACTTGTTTATAGATGTTTTTGAGTTTTCATTTATGCCAGTTTCTGAGAAATAGTGTATTTTATGTTTTTTAACCAAAAACCCATAGAATGAGCTTCATTTTCAGAACTTGTATCTGCACAGATTATTGAAACCCCCTCAACAATAGAGGGAGAATATTCAGAGTGTAATCCACCAAACCAAGTATTTCAGAGTCATATTAAGAGATAGCATGATCAGGAGTTGAATCTGAACTGTCTCATGATCTAAAACTAAGTCCTTCACATTTTTTTTGTTAAGGTAATATTCTGCATCACTTCAAAATTCATTATAAATCATTTTTGGAGAACCAGAACAGAGATTTAGTTTTTTAGGAGCAGATACTGGGTTTTCCTTGTGCACGCTCTACTTAACCATGCTGTGCCCTTAAGTCCTTTGCAGCTGTCAAATATCCTTTTTCACAACTGCCGCTAGTTGGAAGAAAAGAATAAAGATGTCTTCCCACCCACTATGTCACTGAAATTATTAATTTCTGTTAATTTGAACAGATCTATAAGCAGTGCTCCAAAACAAGTCTACTAGTCCTTAGTAATTGAGAGAATAGCTAAACAACTTGCATAAAGTAGGTGTTTAAAACAATATATTCTAGCTGCCTTGAGGATCCTACCTGTTATGATGTCCATACTTTGCACTACTTTATCCTTTAAACTGCTCCCTGAATAGTCTACCAATGCCTGTTGCACTGTGTTTTGAAATCTGCTTTTGCCAGCCTAATAGAGTTTCCAGGGAGAGGAGCAGAAGCCGAAATCAAAGAGGATGAGCATTGAAGCAGTAAATCCTGTGCTTTTGTGTGCAGTTTAATAAGCATCTCCAGCACAGATCACTTTATTAAAGCAACATCTGTTACAGTCACAGTACTTGGTTTAGGGATCAGAGCCATTTGCAGCCAAATGAACTCTTAAAAATAGAAGATATTTAAATTTGACAAGGATTAATGTTTTATTGGCTTGCTAAATTTTTAAGGTTAGCAGTAGTAGTTTTTGTGGATATTTTATAAGGATGTTCTTTATATATATTGCAATGTGTGATCTGCTTCATAAGTTTTCTTAGCTTATTTTTAAAGTTTGATTTAGTCTTATGTCTGTCATTAAGAAATCCTGAGGGTCAGCAATATAACAACAGTATATTTTTTTTGTATTAGGGAACCACTTAAAAGTTATCAACTGGGAGCCAAGGGGGATTCTGTTTGTTCAGATACTTCTACCAGGTCTGTTGTCATTGGGATATCTATATCTAAATGCAAAAAGCTTTTATTCGACATAGCAGTTGACTCCAGTGGCAACATCTGCCTATTGACCATAGCAAGCAGTTTACTTTGTGTTTCTGTTTGCTCCAGTATCTACTCCTGTACCTTTCTTTATTCCATTTGCTTAGTTAGAAGAGGTCCAGATCTGTTTCTCAAAGCTTCACGCATATGAGTAGAATTCAGAAGTGCTGAGGGAAACTTTTACCTAAGAAAAAAAAGATAAAGCCATTCTGATCAGTGCTTGTCAAGAAATGAATGCTGTCATGCATCAAATACAGAGAAACTTCTAGGTTTATATTGGTAGTCATATTGTGTCAATTCAGTGTGTTGGTTCATTTGGTGATAAATATTTTGAAGGCAAATGACTGGCACATTTAAATAAATGAATTCTGTGTTACAGTTAACTTCTGCATTGACACTATGTTGTTGCTCAGAAGCCCCACCTGAGATTGGTGGCAGGTCAAAACTTCGGAAGAATATAACAGGAACAATCTCTGAAAAGCCTAAATCTAAAAAGACAAGAAGTTGGTTGAACAGTTTGAAAGAAAAAGAAATGTGAAAAGCTGAGTGCTTTGCTGGTAAGAGATTCTCACAGCAAGTTCAGACGGAACAGTAATTCAGTCCTTCCTGCCGTTTTTGTTCCCCAAACCCATTGAAAGATCTGTGTTGAGCTGGTAGGAAGTGCTTCCTCTTTTCACTGTTACATGTGCAAACAGCGAGGCAGTCTTTGCTTTGTGACCCAAGCTACATTCTTGCTCAAGGGAGATCTGCCAAATAGCTTTTTTTCATTTCATTTTTTGGCATACTACTGAATCAATCTGTTGTTAGTATGGGGCTTTGGAGAGATATATGTATATACACACATTTTTTTTTTCTAATTAATTGGTTCCATACACTCATCTATTGAATGGCTGAACTTCAACCGGCATCTTGGTGCTCCATTTGGAGAATATGTGGATTTTGTCAAGGAAAAAATGATATAAATATTTTGCTATATAATCTCTGATCAGCCTTTGCACGAGTTCAGAAAAGAGAGACTTTCCCCTTGAGTAGGTGGCTGTATGTAGACCTTCTACCTTAAATTGGCACTGTTCTACTTCAGTTTTCCATAAAAATCTGAAGTCTCCTGAAAAGTGAGCTATCAAGAAGTGTTACTTCCCAAATGAAATATTACTGACAGGCAATGACAATGCATTGTATTTCTTAGAGTGCTACTTGCCCTTGTAACTGGACTTCAGTTGAGTTCTTCAGCATGAAATACAATTTCTCCTTTTAATGATTTGTGTTTTGTTTTCACCCCGCATACTCTGATACCTGGGGTCAAAATTCTTAAGATTTTGACTATTTTAATTGAAGGGACAACTCTAATGAAAAGATTGAGCAAAAGCTGTTGCTATCTTTATATTTATTTACAGATTTTTCCCTTTTCATTTAAAATGGGGATATGGTCCAACAACACAATACAATATTATGCAATTTGAGAGACACATTTCTTCCTTTGCAGTGGGCTTTATAAGTGTCATTGGGCAAGACACTTAACTACTCTGTGTGAGGAGTCGTCATCGTTGTCCCCCTCCAAATCTGTTACAGCATTTTCTTACCTTGTAGAACCTGCTGTTTCATGTAACTGGTGGTTAGATACTATGGTAACAGGGGCTATATAAAGTAAGTAGGATACTTAAATTTAATATGGAATTGCTGTTGCAAAGGCAAAACTGTAGGACTGAGAGGAAGATATATCAGAAGGACTCTAGATGATGCTCCCTCCCTTAACTAACAACTGTAATTTTCTTTTTCCTTGGCAAAGTCATTACGTTAATTACTTAAAATATTCTGAGAGACTTTACTATTAATTCTCCATTAATCCAAGTCTAGAGTGCAATTTAATATCTGTGCAGAAAGATTTTTTTTTTCTGGTTTTCATGCTATTTCGCCCTGCTTTTTGCTCTCTTTGTCCTTCCAGGTGCTTCAAATGCTGTCTATGAAGTGATAATCTTAACTGTAGAAGAATCCTAAAAATGTACTGGTTAATGCCAAGATTTACTTAACTATGGACACCTCCAACCCCACCCTTCTTGCATCACTGTGATAGAAAAATGAATTCTTCAGTTTTAGGTTTATAATAACAACACCATGCCTTTAATATAATTATATCCATGCTACACAAAAATGAAGGCAATTCCTTAACTGCTTTTGTCCATCTCGGACACAAAAGGAGTGGTGCATTCGTAGCGCCTGTATTTTAATATAATCACCTGATGCGTTTCGGTGAATTGCTTACACAGAGCAGAAATGCTGCAGTAACTGAGGATTCTTAATGATAGATGAGGCTCCATTGTGTCTTAAGCTAAGAAACACAAATATTATAACGTTTTAGATTAGTTTTACTGAAGTGTTCAAGAAGTTCACTGCAGATCTATCTGGACCCTGTACAGAATTCATCCTGTGGGCTGTAGTCACTCTCTAAGTTATTGAGCACAGGAATGTATAATGGATAAATCTTGCATGATTATCCTGATACTTTTGAGCTTAGTACATACATACTAGCATAAAAGCTTTTGAATTAGATACAGGAACTGTGTTTTAACCTTTTGCCAACATGATTCCACTGGAAAAAGTATAGATAAAGGTAAAAAGTTACATTTGTATGAAGAGTGTGTTTTTATTTGGAAGGAGATACGATTTTTGCAATTATTAACAGCTAGCCATTGTTTCCAAACCCAGAAAACGTATGTGTAATGCATGCCTCCATTCCCAAGAGACTTTGACACATAATACCTACTGTATAACAAAAGAAAAAGTTACATCTCCTTATGTCAGGATGACTGAGTTGAGTTAAATAAATACAGACTATGGAACTTAAATCTAAAGCATCTACTATTGTATTAGTTTATTTGGGGGAAAACGTAAAGAAAACATTTAATGTTTCTCTCCTTCTCCCTCCCAGTTATGCTATGCTAAGACATTAGTTGATACCTTTTGATATGCTAGTAAGTGGATGATAAATGACATTATTACATCAGCCATTATGTCAATCAAGGAATCGCTACCAAAAAATTGCTAAACATTTCTTAGTTAAATGATAAAGTTGATGACCTACAGAATTTTTTTTAAAAACTTAGTCGTGTCAATAAAACCACCCTAATCTAGTGGCTTCACCTCAAACTATCAAAATATATTTATATGTGTTTTATAGTAATATTTTATATTTATAAACTATACAGACTTATTTGGATTCTTTGTTTTATTGAGAACAGCAGCTTCTCTAGGGAAAACTGTTATGCATCACTCTTATGTAAGGCACAGGATTCTGGCTGTGAAAAGCTGATTAATAATGTATAGTTTTATGAGCAATATAAATAAATGTTAATTCTGTCAAATGTCATAGGAACGCTTGTCCTGCCTCGTGAGAAGGAACATGCTTGCTGGATTTCTTCTTCTGCCCTTGTGAAATTTAAATACAAGACTAAGCTTACCTTAGCTTCTAAAGTGTTAGCAGAGTGTATATATAGATGTCGAACAGGAATGCATTTGTTTTGATAGGAAGGAAGAATGATAGACTTCTGATTGTTAGAATTTTGGTTCATTAGATACTTCAGTGACTGCCATCATTGAAAACCCTCAGGCAAATGCATACTCTTGAAGAATAGCATGTGAACTATTCCACTATCTAGCAAATTTCGGTCTGTATAAACTTCTATGTTACATTCATAACTTCTCTTCTAAATACCTGGGACATAAACAACCATAAATTTTATTAAGTAACATAACACTTACTCTCTAAAATAGATTTTAGTTCAAACATAGGGACTTCTATCCTGTGGCCAACATAAGCATGAAATATGGAAACGACAAAAAGCCATTTTGAATACAGATTTTTCTTGTCATCAGTGATAACAGGGACAATTAATGAATATATTGTTGTAATGTATTCAAATGAAAATACATAAGTGTTGCACTGCATTGCATTATTACTCATTTTAATCTGCATTAAGGGTTCAGGTTTTTAGTTGATAAATTCTTTTGAGTTTCTAAGAGATGTAAGCCAGAGTACTGAGATGGCTTAGAAAAAAAGAGACAGAATAAGACCTCAATAAGTGTTGAATTGGATGTACTTTTGTAGAGTTAAGATAGCCATCATACAGACTATTAAGCCTCAACGCTATAATCCAGTGAAAGCCCAAATTAATAACTTCATGTCATCAGAACGAATTTGGTTGCCCAGTTGGAAACTGTAGTCTTATTATGAATACTAGAAGATTCTACAAAATCCCTTTTCAGAACTAGCTGCTTGCTTGAAGTATGCTGTATTTAAAAATTGCACATTAAATCAAACTAATTTAATTGACGCAATGAATGTTCAGTAGTTAAATATATAATTTTACAAAAAAACTAGCATACTAAAACTCCCCTTTTCTAGTAATCTGTACTTTTTAGATTATGAAAACTTGTGCAATAAAGCTTTTTTAGAATTCTGTAATGGGCAAGTTTGTATATTGAACTTTTCCTGGACAACTTTTCTTGGATTACAGTTTGTTACCATCTTGAAATATTTTTTTTGTTTCTTCTGGTTAATGTGTACTTTAGCTGGGCAGCAATACAAGATTGCATGTGAAGACAACATCACTATAAGTATCAAGGACGTAGTAAAAGTCTAAGCATTCACTCATTGTGAATTACTTTGTTTTCAGCTCTGAGACGCTTTCTCTCTGCAGTTTCTGGTAGTTCTGTATTACATTAACATCTGATCTGGAGCCTGCAGAGCATGATTGAGTTGTGTGACTACTACAGCACAGCACTAAGAACTGGAAAGAGGGCAAGCAGAATTCTATCAATCTGTGTTTTGAACTGGTGCTAGGAGATACAACGATACTGGGGTGCTGACCTCCAGTTAACAGTGGAAAAAAACCAAACATATAATGAACTTGAAATTGAAGTGTGAGTTTAAAGGTTCTAAGAAGGACTGTCTGAAACTGAGTAGTCTCAGTTCTGTCACCAAGTTTGGACTACCATAGTTCTGACAGGCCAAAAAAAATTATGGAGGAAAAGCTCAAGAACTGGGAAACTAAAAATAGTGGGGGGGAAGCCTGGTACAGAGAGGAGTTTGGCATCTAGACTGAGAATTGTAGCCTCGTTGAACTAGCCTTGTTCTCAACCTCAGATCATTTTTGAGGATGCAAAGACAGAAGCTGTGATGCAGTGTAGGTTGGAGTTGTACAAGGATGACTTGACTGAAGTTGGGTTGTTCAGGAAATAGTGATCAGTGAACCATTTTGCAGCTGAGTTGTTTTTCCATGATAGTTTAGACACATCCTCTCGGTATCTTATTCTTGTTAATAGCTAAATAATGAGACTGAATCATGAATTGATCTAAATTATACTGAAAAGAAGCCCCAGAAGAAAATTTGGCTTGACACCTTCCAAAATTGACAAAGGAATAGTATGGAATTTTTACCTCAGGTAACAGTAAATCTGTTAATTTTACACTTATTTCAGCAGATAGGTGCATTATTTTGGGACTGAATAATAACGGAACATTCGCTCCAGTAACTTGGTTCATGGAAAAAAGCTGTTTCAGTGATGCCGATCTGGATAAATGTGCTGCACCTTCAAGAAGCTAATGTTACCGGTGGAGGCAGAGCTCACCGTGGGCTCACAGCCTGTTGTGCTCCAAGCCCACACCTTTCTGTGTGACTCACTTTTTGTTCCTGCTCATGCTCAAAGCCCAAGGTAAAGCGTTGATCTGATCATGTGGTAGGAGTGGACAGAGTAGGTTCTTTCTGTTTTATCTGCACATCTAAAATACCAGACAAATGATCAAATATAAAAAAATTCCGCCCACATATAAGTGTTGAGTGGAAAACCTACATGCACTTAGGAATATTTGGTTGTATGATAAGCCTAAATGAAATGACTTTATATAGTTTCACTCACATCTGTACTCGGTGTCACTCAGTTTTACTGATGAAAAACAACAATAACATTTAAAGTTGTCTGCAAATTGCAATGACACTTTTACTTTAAAATAGCCAATTATTTTTAATCTAATCTAGAAGCTGGTTTCATCCCTGTATCTTACTATTCCAGAAGTTTTACATTTAAATTTAATTTAAATATATTTGAATATGTTAAATTGCAGTATCAGATTTTGCCTTGGGAAGGGACAATATCAAGTTCAAGCAAGTTTTGTATTATAAATTAGAAAAAATCATGATTTAGCTTTCTTTCTGTCATGGTTTTAGGGTCAGGGCAGCCCTCTAGACTTGTAACAGATGCTCTCTGTTAGTCTCCCTCCCTCCTCAAAGGGGAAGAGAAGAATAATAGAATCATAGAATGTTTCAGCCTGGAAGGGACCTCCCGAGGTCATCCAGTCCAACCTTCCTACACAAGCAGGGTCATCTCTACCTAGGTCAGGTTGCTTACAGCATCATCAAGCCTGACCTTGAATGACTCCAGGGATGGGGCCTCCACCACCTCCCTGGGCAGCTCATTCCAGTGATCTATCACCCTTGTGTTATTCTAAACAGGATTATGTTTAGGCTGGTGGCCAGTAACAAGGGCTCAGTTTTAGGGCCAGTGCTCTTTAATGTTTTTATAAATTATCTGAACACAGGAACTGAATGTACTTTCATAAGTTTGGTAATAAAACTAAATTAGGAGGAGCTGTTAACTCCCTTTAAGGATGGAGAGTCCTTACAGAGAGATCTGGATAAACTAGAGAGCTAGGCAATCACCAGTCAAATGATATTTAACAAGAGCAAGTGCTGGATTCTCCACCTGGGACAGGGTGATCCTGATTATACATCCAAATTGGGGGACAGGAGGCAGAAGAGCAGACCATTGGAAAGAGAAATAGGAGTTTGGGTTGATGGCGAGTTGAATGTGCATCAACGGTGTGCCCTGGCAGTCAAAAGGCAAACTGTATCCTGGGGTGGATCAAGCACATCAGAGCTAAGCTGGTCAAGGGAGATGGCTATCCAGTCTACACTGCACTGGTGCAGCTGTACCTCAAGTTCTGTGTGCAGTTTTGGGTGCACAGGACAGAATTATTAGAGTGTGTCCAGAGGAGGGTGACCAAGAGTGAACAATCTCAAGGGCAAGGCTTAGAAGGAACGATTGAGATCACTTGGTTTGTTCAGCTTGAAGTAGAGAAGGTTGAGAGAGAACCTCATCAAAGTCTACAACTTCCTTAAGGGGGACAGCTGAGAGCAAGGTGCTGATCCTCCTTTCTCTGGTGACCAAAGAAAGGTAGGACAAAAGAAAATAGAATGAAGTTCTGTCAGGGGAAGTTCAGATTGGACACTAGGGAAATGTTCTTCACTGAGAGAGTGATTGGTTACTGGAATAGGCTCCTCAGGGAGGTGGTCATGGCACCAAAACTGTCAGAGTTCAAGGAGTATCTGGACAATGCTCTTAGCCGTATGACTTGATTTTAGGTAGTCCGGTGAGGAGCAGAGAGTTGGACTCACTGATCCATATTGGGTCCCTTTGAACTTGAGATAATCCGTGATTCTGGTAATTCCATATTTAGTATATTTCCATATTAAACATACTAAAGATTTTTCCAAATACCCTATTCCGATAGCCTCACTGTCAAAATCAAGCCATGGTCTTTGTGATCTTGGCATGAGAAGAAGATTCTCACAGCCTTTCCAGACAAATAAATAATCTTTTTTTCTTTTTTTTTTTTCTCTACAATATACTATCAGGTGATCTTCCAGTACTTGGGATGATTTGTAATTTCAGGTGTTGGTATGGTCACTTTTCTTTCAGCAAGCCTATTAACCCTTTTTAAAGAAATCTTCTATTCCACTGGAAGCTAGTGTCACACTACCTTTTTTTGTTAATATATACAAAGTATATAATTGTACCTTGAAAGAAGTGCATAAACAAGCTCTTTCTATGGGTATTGATTAATGTGAAGTCTAATCTTTGAACTAATGTTGCTTAAGAACTTAAGTATAACTAAGATGTCTGTGACAGGGATTTCTAGGATTTCCAAATTAATACCTCCATAGGACTTGAGCTGCAGGACAAATAGGTCTGCCTGTATTTTTCAGCTTGAATGTTTGGCATCAGCATTTGTTACAATAGATCTAAGTTATTTTTCATCTTGTCGCAATGCTGCAAAGAAAGGCAACATTATAGTGTCATCTGTCCATTAGTCAGACAAATTTATGTTCTTAGAAGTCAATTAAACAGAGATGTCCTGAATTTCATCTATAATTTGAAATCTAACTAGCTATGAATTTTATATTGCCTGGAATGTGTATTTTTCACATGTATCACTGTTAGTAAAGATTGATTAAATGCCTGATTCTTCTAACTTTGAAAGTTGGTGGGAAATGGAAAACTATGGTATTTGATATTATTTTTTAAAAAGGAAATGAACTTCCAGCTATTTGATAAATAATGCCAGACAACTCCATCTAAAGTGGTTTACAAGCCTTAAGCATGTCAGAGACGAACTGATGGGACTATTCCTGTCAGAGACTTTCCCCAAAGACCTTAACTTTCACTGCTTGAGAAGAGCTTTCAGTAACTAACTGGAAACTCTCAACGATGTGAATTAAATGCAATGCAATATTTCTGTTTTGTTTGTTTGTTTTTTTCCTGGTATGTAAATCAGGGCAAAGATAATGCCAAGTACCCAAGTTTTTCTTTACTCTTTTTGGTCTCAGGGGGTTAATTTTTTCAATGTCCCAGAACTCTCCATATAAGCCTTTCAGCTTTTTCTTGTTCTGATTGACAGTAGCAATGTAAGTTAAATAGCATAGTAATTCTCCTTCCTAATGGATCTAGGCCTGAAATTCTTGTTCAGAAGAAAAAAACCTTAATTTAATGTGTTTCTTGGTTTGTAGAATCTAATAATGACTGAGATTCTAATGCTTGGAACAAACAAAAAAGCCTACAAATATGTATGAGTGTAAACACGTTTGTTATGATAACAAACTACTAAAAATTTGTATGGCATTCTTTATTATGCATGAATGACATGATGTTGAAAGACTAAGGATACAATTGAAATTATTAATTTTTATTTGTGCCATTTCTTTGGTTTGACTCTTGTGAATTTGGAGGGCAGCCTACCTTTCCATTTCTGCTGGGTTCAGATAAGACAGCTTAACAAATGGTGGTAAAATCACATGTCTGAATGCCAGCCTCACAGAAATCTTGTTTTCCATATTGTTTTCTATTCCTTCCGAGTCTACTTGAGCCAAACTAAGCTGGCAAGTAGGTTTTGCAAAATCTAGATAAACGCCACAATCGGCATTACTTTTTCTGTGTCAGAATATGTATGTTTACTGACTGTATAGCTTTTCTTGTATAAAGTATTTTAGTCTGATTTGCATGAGATCAGCAAGCTTTTGGTAAGCAGAAGTCTATACAATTGTGCAGCTACATGTGAGGCGGAATGGTCAGTAGTTTCACTGATGTTGAGGAGGCAGAGACGACTCCTTTTGCTTGTTTGTCAATAAATAAGAATTAATTGGTCTGATGGTGCTGATTCTAACCAGAAAACATAGCACTGAGGTGATTACATTACTATCTAGATCCACTTTGATCTGATGGAAAGGAATGGCAAGGGGAATTTGTTTCAAGTGACTGACAACTTAAAGATGAGGATCTGAAACTAAATTAAGCACATGGAGTCTCCAAGTATGAACACCATGGGGAAGAATTTACTGTGGAAGATGCAAAAGAAGTTGACGGAGCTCCATTCACAGAGCAATCTATGCTTCTTGGTTTGACAGCAGTGTCCCCGGGCTCCCACTGAGACAGCAAAAACTCCCAATATAGTAAGCCCTGTCAATTTAAATACAGCATCAGAATGTATTGCATCCTTTTACAGCATCCAGACACAGCCAGCTGACATCATGCATTTCATTATATAGGTCTGATGTTCTTTGCATGATGTGCAAAGAGACATTTGGCATTCAAACCTCCTGACTAAATTTGGGCCCCTTGTTATGTTCTGCACATGGACAGTATGGACATTTTAATTCAATTTGTGACAAAGAAGAAATCTTCACAGATACTTATTTTGGCTTAGTGTTATAAGTCACTAAAGATCTTTGTCAATATATAATTGTGTACATATTTGATGTCAGGAAGCTAGACACAGACATCAGTGTTTTCAATCCTTTTTCTTTCTTGTTAAGTGAATGTAATTCTGTGAGAATAGCACAAGATTGACAGCTGAGAAGACTGAAGGCCTCATATCACAGTACAAATGTGATAAGGACATTGGCAGTGTATACTGCTCAGTAATTGCTTCCAGTGAGCCCTGGCTAATTTTCATGGTTTGTGAGAATGCTAGAAAAAAGATTGAGCACTATTACTTAAAGCTTGATTTGCCATCACTTATTTGCTGCTTTAAGAACTGAGTGAAAATTTTGAAGTTGGAATACTAGGTGGGAAGTCTTCCAATTTATTTTTTCTCTTTATGAACTTGTTAATTAGTGATAGAGGCAAAACTCCTTTTACAATATTCAGTTAATAAAGTTTTCATTTTACTCTTGTTCTATATGCCTCAACTTTCATAACTGGTCATCTGATCATTTGGAATGACCAATGCCTTTAAACATCGGATCAATTCACTTTTGCAAATTCCAAAACCTTGAACTCGAGGTTTGGCTTCTGTCTTTCATAGAATCGTTTTGGTTGGAATAGACCTTAAAAATCATCAAATCCTACTGTTAAGCCAGCACTAGCAGTCACTGCTAAACCATGCCCCTAAGCACCACATCCACATGTCTTTTAAATCCTTCCAGGGATGGTGGCTCAACAACTTCCCTGGGGAGCCTGTTCCAGTGATTTACAACCCTTCCCGTAAAGAATTCTTTCATAATGGCCAATCTAAACTTCCCTTGGTGCATCTTGATACTTTTTCCTCTTGTACTATTTCTTGTTACTTGGGAGAACAGACTGACCCCCACCTCACTCCAACCTATTTTAAGGGAGTTGTAGAGAGCGGTAAGACCTCCACTGAGACTTCTTTTTCTCCCGACTAAACAGCCTCAGTTCCTTCAACTGCTCCTCATAAGACTTGTTCTCTGGATCCTTCACTAGTTTTGTTGCTGCTCTTTGGACACACTCCAGCACCTCGATGTCCTTTTTGTATTGAGAGGCCCAAAACTGGACGCAGTGTTTGAGGTGAGATCTCACCAGCGCTGAGTACAGGGGGATAATCCCTTTCCTAGTCCTGCTGGCTGTGCCATTTCTGATACAAGGCAGGATGCTGTTGGCCACCTGGCAACACTGTTGGCTCATATTCAGCCGGCTATTGACTGATACCGCCAGGTCCTTTTCCAATCGGCAGCTTTCCAGCTACTTTTTCCCAACCCTGTAGCATTACGTGGGTTATTGTGACCTAGGTGCAGGACCTGGCACTTGGCCTTGGCCCATCGATTCAGTCTGTCCAGATCCCTCTGTAGACCCTCCCTACCTTCAAGGAAATCAACACACCTGCCTAACTTGGTGTCATCTGCAAACTTTCTTCCTCTCTCTTGCACACTCTGTTTTCCCCTTGTTTCTTGGATTGTATTACACTTGAGGAGTGCATCCATCTGTTATGTTCTTCAGTCTTTTTGTTATATCCAGGCTGTTGATGCTTGAAAAAACATCTTAATACAATGGCAAACCTAAAATATTCAATGAACTGTATGCCACAGTGGTAGGCAGGTGAATGTAAGAAGCCATAAAATGAATTAGTATGGAGACAGAAACTTGGTGAACATAAACTTTGTAATTGGATATGTTCTGTAGACCAATATCAAATTAGAATTTTAAGGAGATATTTAAGGGATTAGACCTCCACTGAATGAAAGTAATTTGAATTACCCATGGACAGCTCCTAATGCCCATGCTAAGTGGTCATTTGCATGTCAGAGCTTGCATTTCATGGAATCATGAGATGCTTGAGCCAGCATTATAAAGTAAATTCTTCTTGAAGTTGTAATATTATGGAAGTGAAGAAACATTTCTTTGTGATTCTTCTATATCCTTCATTCTTTTCTGTTACAAACTCACAATAGGTCTCTGGGATTTTTG
Organism: Baryphthengus martii; assembly: GCA_013396935.1. Taxonomy (NCBI): domain Eukaryota; kingdom Metazoa; phylum Chordata; class Aves; order Coraciiformes; family Momotidae; genus Baryphthengus; species Baryphthengus martii. The sequence continues at coordinate 68,520 of VWZK01007171.1, forward strand.
AATCCAGATTATAGAATAGAGATATATCTAATGTCATACTAATATTTGTACAATAATTTTCAATGAGTAAAGCACTCACTCAAGTGACAGGAGTTTAGTGCACAGATTTAATGTAATTTTCTTTCTGCATTTATCGGTCATGCGATTTAAAAACTGAAGATTGCTCTCATCTATGAATAATTATTAGTGAAGAAGGTAGAGTTTAAATTAGATTTTCAGTGACCACATATGGGCAAAGCAGGTGGTTGCTAGAGGCAATGGAGTGTTTATTGGGCTTTTTATTGTGTGAATGATTTTTAGGCTGTGCTAGACAGACAGATTTCAGCTTGCCTTGAGCTTTAAAAACCCTTGAGCTGGCAACAGTGTTGTTACCACCATTGGCAAGGCCAGCCTCCACCTAAGTATTAGAAAAAACAACTAAGACATTTTTCAAGTCCTTAAACACTAATATACTATTTAAGGAATCTTTATTTCTAACTTTGTTTATGGCCATCTTGTTTAAATACTGAAATTCTTTCTTATCCATACATACTTCATATCCAAGTATTTATATGATTAATATTTATAGCACTTCCTCATTTTCTCTTCCAATTCTGTTAATGCTGGATACAACTATCAAGCACTTTCTGTAGACCTTAGTATTTTGGGACTCAGCCTTGCTCCTTGTTTTTCCTGTGAATATTTTCCTGTGAGGCTCAGTTCATGAGGAGGATAATCTAATTATAAAAGTCATTCTACTTGGATTGTAAAAAGTCTACTAGCACACTGAATTATAACTGTCTATGAAATTTTCAGCACATTTTTATTTGGGAAAAATAGGTTGTCATGATACATAATTATTGATGATGAAAGTTGTTAATGAGCTACTAGATGGAAAGAAAGGAAAAATGTCTTCTGTTCATTTTTTTAGAAATATTCATATATTTGAGACCTATTTATCAGAGTTGTTAAATGCTTCTGAAAAACCTAGTCCTTTTTCTACTGAAGTCCAATTTCGTGTGTGTGCTTTTGTGTGTGTATACATTTTTAGTTATTGGTTATTAATTACTTATACCCTTTATAACTTTAAAAATCTATTCATTGGCTAATTACTCCTAAAATAAGTGATATTTCAGTAGTTTTTATAGGCTTAAAATTCAGAGGCATCCTTTAGCCTGTTTTATTTTGAAACATTCTCTGTTTTCAATTCAGTAAGTTACCTGCTATAAGACAATTCTTTACTTTGCATTAATTTTTCTTTATAAGATGATGAGAGAGCAGGAAGTAAGAGTCTGAAGTATTCCCCCTTTCTAGTCTTCTTCCACCTCACGACATAACGTTAATGATGTTCAAAACAGATGTTTCAGCAGTATAGTGAAGATTTTTAGTAATGAAAACCACAAATGACTAAAATAACTTGTCAAAATGGAACATAACACCAGCACTGAGAAAGGCAGCATGTATCATTCAAGGTACTATATTTTCATTACCATTAAGAGGAGGTTTTTTAATAGGAACTACTGACTACTTGTCAGAGTAAGGATAGCATTGGATCCTTTTTTTTTACTAGGACTCAACATTCATAAATTTACTAAAAAAGCCATATAATAATTAGTAACAGGAAGGTTTGGTTTAAAAGTAATTTCATTTTCCTGCATTGCTCATCATAGCAGCATTATCCTATTGCATGGAGCCTGGGAGATACAACTGACTGGAAGGAGAATCAGCCTTGGATGACTTTGTGCTAAATGTAAAATGGAACCTAACCAAAATGATTTAATTATTTGCTGAAGTTTAGAGAGCTCATTGGTCTGTGATCAATATTCTTAGTGGAGTAAGTATATATGTGCTATCTAAAGATTAACATTTTTTAGTATATCTTTCCAAAAGTAAGACTCCTCATTATTGTGCTTACAAGATAAGCCTCAGGCCACTGTTGTATGTGCAGGCACATGGGGCAATCTCTTCACTGTTTTATGACTAAATTGTTTGTTGACCGATCTACTTTGCAATGATGCCCCACAAGTATTCGTGGAAGATTTACATATTTTTTCTTTCTGTTTTAAAGTAGCTTCTCTACTTCCTTAGAAAATTGAATATCAAGTCCAATGACCACACAGTTGTTCAAAAGAAGTATCAGACAGGTTATTTCTATTTTCTGTAGTGCATGGAGAAATCAAGAGCTACTGCTGTGTTAGCCTAATCACATACTTAATTCTTTGAGATGTTGAAAGTTTCCTGATAATCAATAACCATCTTCTGTTTTTATCACCTCTAAGGGGACTAGAAACAAAATATAAACAGAGCAGAATTGCAGGATACTTTCAAAATAATCAGGGACCTTTTTTCCTCCCCTCTCGTTCTTCTTTTAGCTGGTAGTATTTCTATTCAGCACTACCTTAACTAAGCAGACATAGTGAACTTCCTAAGACGTTTCCTGCTATATGGTGAACCAGGCAGAGGCACTAAGGGAAGAAATAGTAAGTTAGTAGAATATCATCTGCAGGAGGCCAGATCTATTATTTCTTTAAAACCTGAAGCTCCTCTGGGCATCACATTCCCACAAAGCAATGCTTCTTTTCCAGAGTGCTCTAATATTTCACGCTAACCTATATAGCAGGCTTTATTTCTGGATCATGTAAAGAGTCTTAGAATGACCATTGCTGAGCTTAGAGGGGTTTGAAATGCAAATCTACAATCTGCCTCACACACAGTTTTAATTACTTGTGATTTATTCAGACCTCCACGATCACCGAGATGCTTTTTTTTGTGAAATAGATTTTTAGAAACTTTTTAGATGTTAACATTACTGTCGTTTAAGACATTATATAATTTCTGTTCCCAGATAAAATACATGTGAGAGTGCAGTTTGCATTCAGTGTTAAAAAAAAATTCCCTGAAGTACTTTGTTGCTATTGCTTTGTTCTTGAGTACCCAGATAAATGGGGTGTGATAGGCAAAAAGAAAACCACCACAGAAAGATAAGAACAAAAGCATAAACGAAGGAAATCCTCTGGAGGAAAATGAGTAAAATTCAGAAATTCACCCTTTTCTGTGTCATAATTTGCATATAAATAGAACTATCCATTTTAAAACTTGACGCTTACAAGCTAAGATTTAAGAGATGTTTGGAATGGGTAAGGGATGTTGGTCATTGTAGACTTGAAGTTCTTAATGGAGTTCAAAACTGTTAATTTCCAAAAGCTAAATTGCAAATGAAGAGCCAAAAGTGATCTCATTGGTGCTAGCTGACTAAGCTGAGATGTGGCACTAAGTGGAATGTACTGGAAAATGAATATCTATACACTTAAATATTTTTGTTGGTTATACTCTTGAATATTTCTGTTGGCTCTCAGGGTTTGTTAATGTGACTATGTAGAAAGTCAATCCATTTTTTTGCGACGGGTTGTATGACATCATAGTGAAATTGGAGTGACTGGCAGAGAAATAACAAGGAACAAACGAACAATTTAATGACCTTTGTCAGTTGAGGACCCGATCCAAAGCCAAATGACATCAGTGGAAAGATTTCTGTTGAACTTATTGGGCTCTAAGCCAAGTCTTTAATTCTTAAACATAAACAATGTGTTAGCCAGTTCAGGTGGTGCATGGAGAAGCTTGTGGGGAGGGAGGAGTGTACTTTGTGCTGTATTTTCAGGCTTTTTGAAGTTTTTGCTGTCTTTTGAACTCATTGTTATGACTGTACCTCAGACCTTCAAAGGCAGACCAGGAAGATGTTAGAGGGTGGTAAACAGACTGTATCTATGAAAGCACTTTGGAAGGAAGAATTTCATGGAACTAAGATGATTTCAAAGCAAAGCATCATAAGACAGATGAGCACTGAAAAAAACCAGTGTGTTTCTGACCCACATCACGTTCAGTAGTGTAAATTCTGGTTGCATAGCGAAGAAATATGAACATAGAAGAACTGGATGGATTTTACATTGTTCTTCCCTTTTGCAGATGCATTCACATATACATGATTTGGCTGTGAAAGTGATTGATAGTTGCTTCTATACCACTGAAAGGGAAAAATCAGACGACTTTGAACAATGTATTTGAAACAGTATGTTAAAATAGTATGTTTATCATTAGGGGACACATGTATTTTGGATGAAGGCTATACTGTTAGTTCTATTGGATTCTATATTAGTGGTGTATACATGAAGTTGCTCTGTGATGGATAAGAGTCAGATGACTGAAGTAACTACGAGCCAACAGTGTTGCATTTTTAATACATCCAGGCAAATTCATCTATTTACTGGAGCTTATATATAATACATGGATGTTCAGTTCATTGAAAGAGATAGGCATTTGAATGTTCTGTTTCTATATCATTTATTAGGATTACCTTTGGAGGGAATTGTTTATAACTGCTTCATTATGTTTTACGTTTGTCCTGAAATTTGCTTTTTCTTCAGTTGATTTTTCTCAAATGTGAAAGTATATCCATGTATGCATAGAGAACATGTATCTCCATATGTATGGCGATATGTATGTAACTGCTTAACACATGTTGATTTAATTTTTAAGACAGAAAACTGGATTTTGGAAACAGCAATGCCTATTAATTCTAAAAGGACAAAAGAATAACATGTAAAGATGCTCTCCAAGCTAATTTATAATAGCAGGTATGATTCAAAAGATGCCTGAGTCATAGTAGGGCAACCTGTTCTTGTTTGCCTAGAGAAATCTCTCTGAAATGTGACATTAAGCACAGTATCAAGATAAATTTCTGTAGCTATGCCAATTTATTTTTTTAAGCAGAATGATAAGCCAAATTGTCCACAATTGTTCAATAATAATCAAGTAAAAAAAACCTTACAACTGACTGACTGCATACTTGGTGTGGAGATTTCCATCCTCATTTAAAAGCACAGGCATAATTTCCAGGTTACCAGTCCCTCTCAAGATCAGTTTTTCTTTGCCCCTGACATGATGGTCTCATCTAATTTTCTGTTTGCTTCGTCAGTCCCGAGGGAGTCTGAAATACTTTTCATGTATCTCTGTATACTTGGAGTTTGGTAATGGCAAAATTAAATTTTCTTCCTCTGGTTTCTTCCCACAAAAATTTAGTTATTAGCACTGACTTTGCTCTAGAAAGAACTTACAACTCCTTTCATCCATCTAATTAACCCACACCTGCGAGACCCTCAGCGTGTGACTGAATGATCAGCTACTCAGAGTTGTTGTGGCTAATGTACAGTGTGTGTCTGTGCATATGGAGGATTTGTTGCTATTCATTCAAAGTAATATTTCATTATTTGTTGTACAACTAATAGCTCTAGTTGAATATGGTTTTGTATGGTGCATCTGTAATACCCTTCTGACTGCAATAACCTCAGGACCTCTTTGCACCCATTTTAACTCAAAACTTAGACTCAACTTATTTTTTTCCCAGCAGTTTTCTTCCATATATTACCTATTCCATACAATCTTAGAATCATAGAATGTTAGGAGTTGGAAGGGACCTCTAGAGATCATCTAGTCCAACCATCCTTCCAGAGCAGGGTCTCCTAGGGCAGGCAACACAGGAATGCGTCCAGGCAGGTTGGAAAGTCTCCAGAGAAGGAGATTCCACAACCTCTGGGCAGCCTGTTCCAGTGCTCCGTCACCCTCACAATAAAGAGTTTCTGTTGAAGTGGAACCTCCTATGTTCTAGCTTGTACCCCTTCCACTTGACATCTACCCCTTAGATATTTATAGACATTAATAAGATCCCCTTTCAGCCTTCTCTTCTCCAGACTTTTCTTCATGTCCTGAAATGCTTCTTAAATTTGTGCTTATTACTGTTGGATAGAAGCATGTAAAGGGTCAGTTCTCTGCTGTTTCCTCAAAAGGAGCACTAATAAGATTGCTACAGTCTCCTCAGGTGCTGATTATCAGGAACACAACATACTTATAATTTTGTAGCCTTAATTGCTTTGTAAAATTTGGTTGAACTTAGAAGAAAATGTTTTGAAGGAATATAGGCTGGCCATACAATAGTCAGCATAATGTCTTATTCCACTGATAACAGGGCTAAAAACATGATTGGGAAGGAATGTAAGCTAGGGTTATGCTTATTATCCAGAATTTCCACAACAGCAAGCCTGTGTTCCTAATTGATACATAGTATGTTTGGATGGACCTATTAAAGGAGATAGGTAAGGCATCCTCTAGCTTGTTTGATTCTAAGAGAACCCTTCTATGGACAGGTGGCCTGCTCTGTCTAATTGCAGGACACTGGGGAGAGGATGAGAAAAACAGGAAGAAAGCAAGAGTAAGTTTCTCACTCCAGTAGTCATTTAAGAGCAAGAGCCTGGTTTACATGTTCTGATTCGTTACCTGAGACATCTTAAAAATATGAGCCTTAAATAACTGAAAGTATTTGAAAAACATATATACATTCCTAACTTTAGCAAAAGTGGTTTCTTAGGTCAAAGTTTTGAAAATCCTAGTTCCAAGTGAGAATGACATCAAATGCTTACCTTTTGGCCACAATCAGTGGGGATATACCATCTTAGTAAATAGGAATGTCTATCTTTGGTCTGTATATGATTTTGTAATGCTTTTTGTTCCTATCTCAGAACATTGACCTAGACAAGTAACTTGAACATTGAACTTACTAAGTCAGGTGACAAAAGAAAAAAAAAAACTTTATTAGAGCTAATGTGTGTCACAGATCATTTCTTAAAAATTGTGAGCTTGCCAGATATTATGCTTTTCAGGAACAGTATGGCCTTTTCTGAAGGAGCAATCTGGAGGTGGGAATATCTTGACAGCCAAGTAGTTCACTCAGTATAGGTTACTCCCATCTGATTATTAGGGACTTCTACTGAGTGTTGAAATACACTTTAAGTTTTACTATTGAACGACTTACCTTTTTACCCTTATTTTGTCTATCCTTCTACATTCAACCTTCTGTGACTACATATGCAGTGTGCAAATTTCCCAAAATACTCCTCAGTTTTCAGTGCTTAGTTAACTGCAGTAGATATAGGAATGGAGGTTAAGAGTTTTCTTGTTTATCTACTGTGACATGCAAAGTAATTGCTGATAGTCTTAACAGGAGCAGTGAATTTGATTCCACTTCTAAGTATCTCATTTCATACCAACATGTTGAGCCTGCATTGTGCTTCATCACCTCTTAAAATTAAACCACATGTATCCTAATTTTCCTCACAGTAGAAAATCTCCAGTTAGCTTCCCTCGTTCAGCTATGTCCTCTGCTTAATGATTTTTCTGATCCCAACTTCATTTTTCTGAGAAGGAAAAGCCAAATTTTGCCAATAAACCCCCCCCCAAGAACCTGTGTAAACTCTGTGTGAAAAGCTGCAAGCGTTTGCCACTGCTTTAACACAATTCAAATATATGCTTAAGTTTGTTTGTTTTGGTAGTTTGTTTGGTTTTGTTTTGTTGTTGTTTTTTTTTTTTTATCATATAACTTTGACATGATATAGAACTATTTCACTATTCCTACAGGTTTAGGCAGGTTCACAGATTTAGACAAATATTGTCATATTGTGCACTGTTCTAGTATGAAATAGGCTGTACCAGAAGAGTCTCTGTTTATTTTTGATTCATTCTTGCTGCTACATTAGCCACTAGAAAGTCTCATTACACTTCATTCTCTTCATTAATCAGGCCAGTGTCTGGGACCTTGCATCTGTTTCTTTTATATAGTCATGTCACAGTGTTGACAAATCACCTTGTTATAGCAGAAGTGCTGAATGGGTTCTAATGAGCCTAGATTCACTGGGGGAAAGGAAGTGTTAGCAATGAAAAAAAAAAAAAAAAAAAAAAAGGTAGTAGTTAATCACAAATAGGCACTGCAGTGGAAGATACCTTGCCAGAAGCCCAAGCATCTTGTAAAACGGATGCATTTTCTCCATATAATGTTCCTATCTCTGTCTAGTCTTTAAGTATCACTATTTTTTATTACGTAAAATAGAGTAATAGTTTATGCTTTGCACATTATGCAAAAGACAATGTATAAACATGCCATGAAAATTTGGTCCTTTATCTGCAGAGCTTATGCTATCTGCAGCTGTCTAAAAGATTAGATAAGTGAATAGATACCATCGCAAGAACTTTTTTTCAGTCTAGGTATCGAGATTTCAAAATGTCCTATGGATTATTGTGAAAAGTGAATGACTTTGAAGTCATTAGAATGATCTACTGAAAAAAAAAAAAAAATCTGTTTTTATCCCCACTCCGTAGTGATTTGTTTTCCTACACACAAAACTACTTATCTGTTAACTGTGGTTCCCTTGAAATTTATTTATTTATTTTTTTTTTTTGTGTAGTCTTGTAATTTGCAGTGTTGGGAGCATGACGTTTTGGCTAGCTGGTTGCATTTTGTTTTGATATGATTTATTTTATAAGCCATGTCCTTGACCTCTCCATGTCTATGAACAGTTATAGTGAAAAAACGTAAACTACACAATGGAGCTGGGCTGCTGAATTCCTAAGTTCTGTCTTGAAATACAATGAAATTCTAGTATAAAATACACCTTTTAAAAATGGACACATTGCATATATTTTGAATAGTTTACTGTGGAATAAATTAGAAAAATGATGTCCTAAGGGTTTTTCTGATTGCTGGTAACAAAACTAAAGACTATTCAATTTTTGTTATTAACCAATATTAGCATACCTCTGCTGTTTCTGGCTTTTCTGTTATCTCCAAAAATTGAATGTGTCAGTTCATTCATCTTTATTTGTTGCTAATAATCTCCCTACATTTTAAAGCTTTACATGTCATCCTTAAATCATCTTCGATCAGCGGAAAAAAATTTATTCACCTTTTAAGACTTGATCTTATAGAGTATATGATTGATGGATTGTTTTCATCTCAGAATGCTTTACTAAAGAAGGCATTACTTAAATATGCATTTGTGGAAAGGCCATCCGCAGCCGTTACAAATGTAATTGTTTTATCAAGTCTAAGAACACTTTTTGTTCTTCCTAAGACATAAAAGGTAGTTTAAGGCATATTAAAGAATATCAGGGCCAAGCCTGAAAACGTGATCTCTGTATAATAATTCTGATAGTCAGAATCAGAGCCTGGGTCCGTGAGGTACATAGCCAGGCACACGCTCAATTACAGCAGAGCTCAGGTGAAGACCACAGCAGGGTATGTGCAGTCGATATGAAAAGGGTTAGAGAAAATACAGTACAGCCTTAACTAAAATTTTACTCTCCTCTAATGCGGTAGGCTAATAATATCATCTTTAACAGCCTAAGAGTCTAACCCATGAGTAAAGGAATTTCTGGAGACTACAATAAAAATGAATCTAATTAGCAAATAAGCTAAAACCCCCAAATTACTTTTATTATTTCTGTTATTTTAATGGAATCAGATTATAGAATTAGATATTACATTTGAATTTTCCCTTAGACCAGATATAATAATTGGTGCTTTTTCTTAGTATGTTTCAAAACAACCACCATTCCGAGATCAGTGGTATGAGTTTTCACTCAAGAGTAAGATTGTCTGGGACTGCAAAAAAAAAAAAATTGCAGTGGTGAATGTAATATTCAGCTGCTCAGGCAATGTGCCATGTTGCTTTAAGTCCCATTCCTGAAGCAGGACTGAGAATCGTCTGCCATTTTTGACGACTGATTGAGAAACCTCTCACACCAAGATATTATTAAAAAATGTTAAAATTGAAAGTCTGTATGTGATACTTCAGTTTGAGCCTGTTACAGAACTAAGCAAAATATTAGTTTTATATTATCTGTATATTATTACAAAAACATATGTATTATACCAAAAATATATGTTTATGAAAAAAAAGTAATTTCCTAGTAATAATCTAAATTCAGCTGATTTGTAGAAATCATGGCAGGAATTTTGCCTGACAAAGCAAGAAACAAACATGCTGATGGTGCTGGTGTATGTGATACATGGAACACATTCTTGCTTAGAACACCTTTACTGTAGTATCCCAGAAAGTCTGAGGAGAACTGCAGTGGTTAGTTGTAGCACTGCTTGCTATTTTAATGTTAGAATATGCTGGTCATTTATCAAAATATTTTAAAAGATTTTCATTGTGGGAGATTCATAAAGCTTTGGACTCTCAAGGCCTAAAGCATTATAGAGAACGTAGGCACAGTATATCTGGTCTTAACGTAGGTACTTCTGCTTATGCCAGCTCTGGATTTGGCATGTGTATTACTACTTATGTGATTTACTGTGACCACGAGACTGTGGTAAATGCTTGAACAAGCCCAGGGAGTATTTAATTGTAGAGAGTTGTGTGTTTTAAGTTGAACAGAACTCGAGTCAGAAAAAATCTATTGAATGGTTATACATTTTTCTTTTTAACTTTATGAAAATGTTTTCTATGATCTTTTAGTATATGAATAGCAAATCAGATATTTAACAAGGTGAATTTTCTCATTTACCCCGAATTTCTCTATTTGTTTTAGCTTATTTTATTGTAATACAGTATCTTTCTCTGTAGTGTATTTTATAAGTATAATAAAAATGTACCCAGGAAAATAATTTCAAAGAATTTCGGCTCTGGTCACCATTCTACCATTCCTCAGTTCTTGCAGTGGTGTCCCTGAACTCTGCTTAGAACACAAGAAAGGAAGAGAATTTACAGTCACGTTCTCTTACTCTGCTTTCTGTCTCTCTGTGCTTGAGTGACCACATTATTTCCTAAGCAACTAAATTTATTATTTCAGGTAGATTATTCTTTTGGCTCCCATCACAGTTGTTCTGTCTCCTTGAATAACCTCCTGCTGACTTCTAAGGGCTAGTGCCAGGACTATGAACTGGTGTATAATTATTGGGAAGTCAGAGTTGAATGAAATAGAGAGAAGAAACAGAAAACAAACTGTTGATGGACTTCAGCATAATGTGAATTACTAACTGCTAATAAAAAAAAATCATGTTCATAATCCTGTATTTACAGAATAAAAGCATTTACAAGCTCTGAGATAGTTTTGACAGCTTGTATTTCTTGAAGCTATTGTTTCATGGTGTCTGCTGTGTAAGGCAGATAACACTGTACTAATTCAACTTTCTAGAGTAAATGACAATGGTAGTTAAACAAATCAAAGCTCAGATTTTGGATCCCAGCAGCAAATGATGATGCTAGGAAGACATGGAATGCTCAGGATCTAGTTATAGTTGATAAATTTGCAAGTGTTCTCAGTGCTATGGCCTCATTAATATAAAGTAGAATGGCCTACAACTAAAAAGTAAGTTTAGTTTAGTTCGAATTTAAACTGCCAAGTCCTCAACAGCTTTAGTTTTAAAATTAATTTTGTTTTTGAAGTGATATCATAGCAGTAATAGCTTTTTCTTTCCATAATAGTCAGGAAACCTGTAGCCTGGCTAGAGATTAGTAATTTCTCATCATAAACTGTTCTCTCCTCTTCCTCCATATCTTATCCGTGCCTTTGCATTATCATTTATTTATCCTTGTGCCCAGTATAACTTGCCGTCTATCAAAGCATTTTTTTGATTTCTGCAGCTTTTCATGATAAATTAGCTTGTTTTGAAGGAAGGTGATTATGCTGCTTCTCTTCTGTGTACGTTTCCAGCAGAAGACTGGTGCTCTAAAATGATGCAGTCAATCTGTGGAAAAATACACGTGATATTTGCCTGACTCCCCTTACCAGGATACAATAGGTAACAGAGAGGAGGAAAAATTATTTAAATTAAATAAATATTATTAAATTTAAACTTGTTTTCTGATTTCTTTAGATTAGATTATATTTACCATCTTCCAACCCCTAAATAAAAAGCAGTGTTTGGAAGATGAACAAAAAAAAAATAAATCCAGTAATATGGAGATAAGGCAATTGTTTTATTTTGTGTGAGCTTCAGTTGGTGCTGCACACTAAAGCACAAGTTCTATTGCAATTAATAAGTTGAATTAGTGTTGAATAGACTAATGAGTGTATTAGGCTTCATTAGCAAGCAAAGAATTTACATATGCATTTAGGTGAGAATACAGTCCTGAGTGTCTCATTTTCCTTTCAGTGGAATGGAGCGTTGAAAGTTTCTTAATACAGGTACCTGTTATGAATGGCACTTACTGAATGAAATCAAATATGCTGAGCCACGTGGTTTAGAGGAAACTGGTTGAGAGGAGTGCCGTTTTCCTCGTTCCTTTCTTAAATGAATGTGACATCTGTGTTAGATGAAGGTCATACTTCGGTATGAAAGGTGACTACTTGTCTATTCTAATCCTCTGCAGATAATGCTTTTAACTGTAACTCTTTAAGGGCTTGCCTAATCTCAGGATATTTAGGTCAAGGTCTATTTATAAGAACTGCAACAAAGACCTTAGGGTCTTCATATGAAGAGATTATTTAAAATTGCAATAGGTTTGTATTTGTGAACATGTGACTACTAAACCCCTTGATTTTAAGGGAACGTTACTGTGAGAAGCAGCATCATACAATTTGAAAATATCAGACCACCCACATTATTATCGTTACCTTAAAAGGGATATAATAAAATTCTTCAATACAAGTAAAACTTAATTTTCAGCCATTATATATTTTTGTTTTATTTTGTAGTTCATCTATGGGGTAGTGAATCGAACTTACTCTATTTTCCAATCATTATAGTTTCTACTTATATTTTACTGATAGTTCTCTTGGTCGTGAGTTTTAAATTTATATTGTAAAATATATGCTAGTTTCTATTTTGCAGTTAATTGACTATGGTTTGTCATGTCTTTTTATTTGGCAGTTTTGGTGAAATACAATAGTATCAGAGTTCTGATAGAAGAGATGTAGACTGCACCTGCATAATAAAATGAACTTTAATTTACTCTCCATGTTCACTATGACCGTAGTGAGCTGTTCAGACCTCTTCATTTAGGCCCTTCCCAGTAGATCACTTTAACATATAACTTAGAGAACTTCATAAAGTTTTTTATGAATGAATCCTTGCAATGGTGAACTATCAAAAAAAATGACAGCTGTGGTTTTGTTTAGCTGAGTCTTGAAAGCCTTCAGGGACAGAGATTCCATAATCTCCCTCGGAAAACAATTCTGTGTTGCACTGACCTCTTATGGATTTTGTTTTTTCTTGATGACCATGAACATGTTAGGATGGCATTCGACTTCCTGGTGGAGTTTAGCATTTCAAACAAAAATTCAGTGTTTGAAAAGTAAGCATAATGCAGTAAGTGCCTAATCAATCTTGCGACGTTCCTGTCGTATATTCTGATCCTATTAATGTAAATGTCTAAAAAACCACAACAAAAATTAAAATCATGTTTAGGTGGGAATTCCTATCCTGATTAATGCACATTTATCCCTTCTGTATGTTTATGTACTGAGTGAAATTATCAAACTCTAGAAGGCTAGGGTACTCCATTATTCTGAAGTCATTGTTCTATTTTATTTCCTTCGTTTATTTTAGTGCAATATGGATGAATGTGTTGTTGAATTTAGTTAAACTCTGTGCGTACAGAAATCTGACTCAATGGTAAGTGCCTTAAAATTCTCCTAGCTGAACTGTTCAGTTGGAGGCAGAGGGAAAAACTCGGTGGAAAACATAGTAGGATGGGTGGAAAAAAAAGCCACAGGAGATTTTGAAGAAAGAACACAGCAGGAAAGAGATTACAACTAAAGGGAGCAGTGGACAGAGAATTAACATCATATTGTCCATAGGGACATTTTTTACACTTTTTCTACAATGCTTTTTCTACCCCTCTAAAAAGGAATAAAAACATAAACTTCACCTCAATTAAAGCACATTTTTATTTCACTGGATCTCAACAAAAAGGAAGCAATAAAGGTGAGAAACAAAGGCATAGAAATTCGAATTTGTTTCGTCAATCTGTAACAGCCTGCAAGAGTACATTTTTTCTTGAAATATGTGCGCAAATACATTTTACAGTTTTATTTAGAGTATATTTAAAATGTACAATTTGTATGTATATTGGAAGTTTGTGTTTATCAATTGTTTTTCCAAGGCCCGTAAATTGAAATAGATTGAAGCACCTGAAAAATGAGGAGAGAACTTAGGATATGTGATTGTCTGCTGCTCTGGGTATACAGGAGAACCACTTTTTTCAAGAGAGACAGACAGTCCCCATCTTCATATTTAGCTTCTCAAAAGTTTTAGCAGAAGAGAAAGCAGTATTTACACTGTAAGTAGCTACGATGAGGAAAGTGTATTCATTAAGAAATATACTTTGACCAACTCATATGTGATGACTTTATTTACTGTCAGACTTTGTCTTCCAAGTGAAAGGCTGTAAAATTCTTTGTTAATCCCATTAGACAGTCTCTTAGTTTAGCCTTCTGACTATGTCCTTTACATCATGAAATATTGTACAATATAATTATTAAATTCTCTATTGTGTATAATTCTCTATTGTAAAATACAATTCTTAAAATTCATCATATGATAAATTTTTATGGCATTCCAGTGGCATGAACAGCTCACTAGAAAACCTTTTCTAAAACAGATGAGATTGAATATGGCAGAGAGGACATACATAGGAAACCATTACTTACTCAGAGCTGTATGTCATCACTCAGTTGTTTTATCATGTCTGGAATCAAAATTGTTCTTTTTTTCTATTCTGGAAGTCATTAGACTACATTGCATCAGAATATTCACAGCTCACCCTAAAAGCAGTAACATGGATTCCTAAAACAGATTTAAATTGGAGTCAAAGTAGTGTCAATCCAGAAGCCTTGCAGATGTGCTAGTGAAATTTGATTAGGTTTATTTATGTTCTGGCAGACATCTTTTTTACTAAGAGGTGAAAAAAAAAATCAATTCTTCAATAGAACAGAAATGCTGGAAGCAAATGTATGATTAGATCTGAGGTTTTGGAAGACACATTCATGGTACAATACTTAGAGGTATGGTTATATATCAGGGCACTCTGATACAAAGTTTTAAATCCTGTAGCATCTTATTTCTCACTATTACATATATATTATTCTTATTTTTCATGTGTTTTTGGTGACAAAACTGTACAACTTTCCCACATGGATGTTCACTGTATATTTTTGTAAATTAAATAGCCTTTTGTGTAAACTTTATGCATATTTGAGTTGACAGAAACCCACATACAGATCTATCCTCATCAAGTATTACGCAGTATCTTCCAAATACATTCTTTCTGTTTCAGTAAGAAATTTGGTGTATAAAGTAGTATTTAATATGAGGGGTGACAATCCTCAGCAGTTGTTTGACTAATGCTCTTTATTGCTTTTAATTTACTCTATAAACTTACTGAGACACGTTGCCATTTTTCGGTTTGGATAACAGGGATAGAATGTTACTTGTACATCTATGTTGCATGCCCATTAGCACAGCACAGATGTTATTTTCAAGGAAGATTGAATCAGATCTGTTCTTTAAAGAACAATCGGTAATATTGTGGTATCAACGTTACGAAAACCAGATGAGGTGTTTCTGGCAGTATAGAAAGGGCAGATGGAGTTTAATCTACATTAGATGCGTGACTGTTTGTCTGGTTTCTTGGGAAGTTTTTTTGTGTTGGGTTCCATGCTGCCATGGAGCTGATGTCATCTAAATGAAGTAAAGCAGCTTAACTATATGATACTGGCTTAGATATGGCTTTGAATAGGGTGTAGGTTATTGACATATCCTGAAAATTGGCATGTCCTACTTAGTTGTTATTAACTGGGATCTTATTTAATAAAGGCTGGTGTTAGAGAACATCTGAAATAAACTCCTGTTTACGGCTAATTAACAGGAACAAAAAAAAGCATGTTATCTTTGCGAATAATTTCAGACTAGTTAAAGAAACTCTCACCTGATTTGGCAAAGCACTTGAAGATGTTTTGACACAAAGATGATGTGAAGTTTTTTTTGTCTCCTCCAGTTTGCAGGCTGAAATATAAGGGAGCTTGGGAGGTTTAGACATGCTCAAAGCAGATCATGCCAATGCCCTCACATTCTTTTAAAGCAACTGGGTCTCTGTGTGCCAAAACAGAAAACCAGCTTTCATTTAACAGAGTACTTACGCAGCGTCCACTGTAAAAGAAATTGAAATGCCTTCTTACTGCTTCATAATCATTTAAACCAGATCTCCAGGTAAAATTTTCCTTAAAGAAAATGTATTTCTCATTTCTTCTAAAATACGGATTTTCCTAAATAAAAGATTGGATTCTGTTTCTATCACTGTGTCTATTTGGCAGTGTTATATTTGCAAATTCAAGTGACATTTTGCTGTCTGTCAGGAGGCAGTAGAAATCAAAATCTTCCAGAGCAGGATGTTTACTGAAATTGGAAGGGAATTCATAGTTGATACCTAGATGAAGTTATTTGGTTTGTTTGTTGTTGTTTGTTTTGTTGTTTTTTTCTGTGAAGGCTAACAACTAAATTATTTTGTCGGAAAAACTTTTCAGAGCTATCCTACCAGGTACACCCAAATATTAGCACATACCAAGTGCCAGGCTTTATTAGCTATATGCTTTGTCCAGGTTTTTGTGAAGACTGAGAGCCTGTATGAAAGAATATATTTGTCCTTGAAGGAGTAGAGCACATAATAAACAGATTTTGTTAAAATTCAAAACGCAGTTGTCTTCTAAGTCTTAAACTAATCCGGGCTTTAATTCCTTGCAAACGAGTATTTGTCTGTCAAAGTTTTATTTACCTTTTTTACAATTAATGGAAATATCCTCTCTGCTTCTTTCATTTAGTTTGTTTGTATTTTGAGTATGTTCAGTAAAATAATCATTATCCTCTGGTGTTTTGAATAGTAGAGGAATGCCAAGTCCTATACATTCAGCCAGCCCTGCACAGAAACTGAAACTGAGTAGTACTTAAATTATTTGTACTAGGATGAAGCAGAAGAGATTGTTGAGATTGTTGTAAAGACTCTTCTTTTGAGTAGGCTCTCAATAGTTAACTTTTTGAGAAGGCAAAGTGTTTTTACTGTTCTGAGGTCAGGACATGTCTATGGTAATCCAAATGTTTTAAGGGAGAATAACTGCATTCAGATCTCAAATTTATGTGATATGTCCCATCCCAGATACCTATAATTTCCCTTCCCTAACCTATTTATTAGTCATTCCATTCACTTTTAGCTTGTTTACTTCCTTGGGCTATTGCTTTTGTTGTTGTTTTTGCAAACTCTGTGCTATGAAGTTTTATTCGGAAGCATTGTAACAGATGATATGAAAGGAGTTCATCTGAGAAGGTCATTTTAGCACAGCTAACGATGGCTGAAGAGAAGGAGACTTGGCAGCTTGACTTTCTGAATATCAGAATAGTTTTAAATAAGGATTATGAAATATCATTTGCAGGGAACTTCTTGTTCTCTTATCTACACAAACAACTGGTGGACTCAGGTATTTTCCTCATCATCCTACCGCACACATCCACATACTGCATCCTTAAGTTTTAGGAAACTATACTACTACCGAAAGTACACTTGGATTTTCTTCCTTACTTTCCTTGTGTCACTACATCTATGCATTTGGGTCTTGATTTCCTAACTGTGTTTCTTCTGACCCTGTGGACTACAGAAAGGCAGACTTGGTGTACTTGTGCATGTGCTCCAGAAATGTACTACTTCTTCATCCAGAGCAAGTATCTATGTGTGCAATCACTGATCTGTGGCTCAGATAAGTATGTCTACTCAAATAATTGGTGTGGATAGGAGGTACTTCCCATGTGGAAACTCTCTTGTGAAAGGCAGAACAGGCATGTTTGTCACACCAGTTATGTCCAGTTAACCATCAGTGGGGAAGTAGAGAGACAGGTAAGAATCTCCATGCTGACAGAGTCATGCCAAACAGCCCAGGCATACCTATTTAGAGTGATCTGTATACATGGAACACAAAACTGTCTTACCTAAAAGTCTGAAGAACATCTTTCATGAAGAAGACAGTATCTGTGGAAAAACTGTGGGAGAATGTAAGGTAATAAAAGAAAGGAGAACAGAATCTGATAGATAAAAATATCAATGGAAGAGACAATAGAGAATAGGCTGTTCCTCCTTTCTAGTTCATGGAATGTAATTTAAGATAATAAAGTTGCCAAAGAGAATTATGTTGGTATGGGGTAAAATTTAGTAAATATTCTTGCTTTTCAAAGTGTCATAAGGATTTAGAAGGTATTTGCTAGTGTGTACTGAAGTTAGATACTGCCTGACTTGGGGGCATTACTTTAGAATAAAGATGTGGTTGACTATTAAGTCTAAATTCAAGCTGGATCTCTCAGAGGAATTGAAACTTTCATATTATGCCAAACTTTACAAAATGAAACAAAATTAATTTCTCTTTGCCTCCATACCAGCTATGCAGATTTCATAGAGGCGTACACTGAGACAGAATTCATTCACATAATGGAAAGTGATCCTGTTACTACTAATGCATTATACATTAATTGCCTTGTTATGCTGTGACACCATATTGGAGCTAACAACAATGAGCCAAACCTGATAATGTACTTTCTGTTTTGTTACTTATTCACAACATACTTTGCTAAGCGTGTTTATTTTTCCTTCCCCCAACAGCACTTTCCAGTGTTTGCTTTGGGAACAAAGCAGTAAACACTTAAAAATGTGGATTTTAATGAGTGCCTTTGCAAACTGGAAACTCACTGAGGAAGTTAGTTGTTGCTAGTTAGTAAATCAGCAAGGCCCTTGAGAGGAAGATATATTTCCAGATGGATAATACTTTAAGAGTTATAAGCAGCTGCACTATGTAATAAAATAAAGACTATAAAAGGATAATTAGACCAACAGAAATAGATGACAGACCATGGTATTTTTGTGACATCTGACAAGTTGATGCAATTAAAGTTGCATTTGATAAAATTTTAGAATTTGCACAAAATAATGAATAATTTTCTTATAACATTTATCTATTAGAATACAATCATTTCAGAAATAAAACTACAAATATACTTTTAAAATGGTCAAAATAATACATTGACTTTCTGCTCCAAATAATACAGAAAAATCCATATAGGTTTTCATAACCCTAGTGGCACCAAATGTGTATTTTTTAAAGAAAGAATATTGGATTTTAGTTTATCCAGTTGATGAATACAAAAGGACAGTACTTTATGCTGTAAGATTTACCTTTAATCATGGTTTAAATAAGATTTCAGAACGGAATGGTGCTGATGAGCTGTCTTTATTCCTAAGTGGAAAAAAATAGCATGTAAATGTTAATATTTTTAACTAATTTTTCACGTTTCAGCTGTTCCTGAATATTATTTTCTATTCTCTTTGTGCAGCAGATACTTGGGACCTTAATCTGTTAAGATATCTAAGCAAGTGTCTCACGTTGACACTCCAGAAAATGCACAATTTCCATCATCTTCAGCATCCAAACTTGCAAATTTTTGTTTGTATCTGTTGTATATTTATATGTATCATTCAGCTTTACTGGCCTCTACAAATTAAAAGGCCAAGAAATCATACAAAACTATCAATATAATTTAATGAAAAAAGAAGGGATTTGATTAAGAAGTTCACTTTTGACTGATTTGTAATGAGTGGCAAGTTGCTTCCATATGGTGCAGAAAATAAACATGGGTGTATTAGAGTCCATGAAGTTGCAACTAGAGAGCTTTCAAGCTGATGGCTAGTGGAACTTCATTTCAGCGACATTGAAAAAGTAATGCATGCTGCTACACTGTTGATCTTTAAAACTAAAGAGCTTGAAGCTGTCGTACCACTGAAAAATAGGATACTGAAGTTGGCTCAGTGTGAGTTGTTGGTTTAAATTTGAGTTTTATTTGGTACAGGGAAAAAGATTATCCAGGTCTTCAAGTTCATTACTTGAAGTTGAAATTGAAATTGTAAGTGAATTTTAGCTGAACATACAATGGGCAGAAGAAATTCAGAGTAAGCATAAAGCTAATATTTGCAAATGTTTCTACATTTTTAAAACAGGGTTCAGTTTTTGTACCATCAAAGTTGATTGTGGTCTTCCAACAGAAAGTTCAAATGCAATAGGTCACAGATTCAAAACACATCTTGCTGCACAAGGACTAGCAGAGACTAATGCGACTTTTTAAACAAAGTGCCAGAACACTTTTTGGAGTGTACTATTCATGCAAAACTTGTCTTGCCTACTTTTCAACTGTGCCAGCCCACATGGTGTGAAAGAAATAGTGTGAAGAAAGGGTGCATGCTATAAACATAAGAATTTAAGAAGTGTGGGATTTTAAAGCTAAATAGAAGTTAATGTATAAACTGGGCATATTCTATTACCTCTTGTTTAGCTCTCTTGTGCTGTACTTTCTGCCTTTCCTCAGAGACAGACTTCCTCCTTCTGTGCCACAAAGATGACAGTGGATCTAAAGGACAGAGTAATCTGTCCCCTTACAGTAGGGCAACTACGCAGTCAGAATTTTAGCCTCAAAACTGTGGAATTGCTTGTGATACTGAACCTCTAGTACCTATAATGTTTAAACTGGACTTGATGATCTCGGAGGTCTATTCCAGCCTCAACGATTCTAAACAGAATTGTTGTTTACGAAGAATTGACGAATACTTTAGGGAGAATGTTCTGCCTTGTGCTAAAGACATCTAGAATTAAAATACAAGAAAGCATCTTAGAGAATTTGGACATCTAAGTACGGGAAGATCATACTCTGATGGAAATGGAGATAAATGCAAAAGAATGGAATTGTTCCATGTTTTGTGGTGGGTTGACTCTGGCTGGATGCCAGGTGCCCACCAAGCCAGTCTATCACTTCCCCTCCTTGACTACGGAGTACGAGAGTAAGCGTAACAAAAGGCTCACATATTAATATATTAAGATAAGGACAGGGACTTCACTCAACAATTACCATCACAGGCAAACCAGACTGGACTTGAGGAAACTAATGTAATTTATTGCCAATTGAACTCCACAGGCTGCAGATGGAGATCTGCTCCACTGTTAGCCTCCATGGGCTGCAGGGCAACAACTTGCCTCCCCATGGTCTTCACCACAGGCTGCAGGAGAATCTCTGCTCCTGTGCCTGGAGCATCTCATACCCCTGTAGAGTTGTTTCTCACATTATCTCACCGATTCCTCCCAGCTGCAGTCTCTTCCATTTTTTTTAAGTGTTACCACAGAGGTGCTACCACTGTCACTGATGGGCTCAGTCTTGGCCAGCATCTCTATCGGACATGGGGGAATCTTCTAGCGGCTTTTCACAGAAGATGCTCCTATAGCCCCTCCTGCCCACTACGGAAACCTTGCCGCACAAGCGCAGTACAATTTTTGTAACAATCTAGATACTAGACTGACACGTATAGTGTGAGCTTGGAAATCTGCAGAATTCCCTGAATGCTTAAGTTTTCCACTACCATCTCAGTTCGTTCTTGAAAGTAATGTTTCAGATTCTGCTTTGAATTCTGCATCAGAGTCAAGCAGCTTCAGTTGATGTAGTTGAAGGCAAGAGCTTTTGTCCATTAAAATGCTTTCTACCATTGTAGAAAAGCTGAAAGCCTAGGCTTTTCAGACATGAACAAATACAGAATAAACAAAATTAAGATTATAAAATCCTTATACTTTCAATCTGTGTCAATACGAGAAAAAGCTATTTATATACTGAAATCACTTTGTCACAGAGTAAAATATCTTTTTTTTTTTTTTCCTATGACAAAGGGCTAGCAATGCACTTGTGTAATATACTTTCTTCTTCTCTATTTTGTGCATGCATAAAGAGACTACAGAGTGAGCATCAAATATATGGCCAGTGATGTGGCTACAAGGTTTAAAAGCTTCTGAAGAAAATGGGAAAATCCTATAACTGAATTATTGCTATTAAAGACTGGATTTTTAAAAAGTATTGAGATACTTTGTCAAGCATTTTTTACTGTCAAGATTATTGAAATAGGAGATGATTCATATGAAATACTTGGTCCCTTTTTAAAAAGCCTAGATTGAGTTTGCTGCTAACCTTAGATATCTAGCCTTATAGCACCAGAGAGAGAAAGAATTTGGTTGTTCTAGTATATCTTTAGCTACCAGTCCTGCAGTAATACATAGCATATTATTTTAAGGTACTTTGTTGACCTGGTTTTAATTTTGTGTGTGTATACATATATATTAAAATATAGCTTATACTTCAGTAGATACACTTCTGAAATAAAAATATCCATAATATTTTCATGATTTAAATGAAAAATCAAACCAAATATAGTAGAAATCTTGAGTTCTATATAAAATCTTTTACTGGAGGACACATGAGTTAATGACCAATACATTGATGTACCTTTGATTTGGCTGTTTGAGGAAAACTTTTGTTAGCCAGGTCTCAGTCAGACTCTTACTAATCACGTTGCTGCTGTCACAAATACATATGATTTGATATAACTTTTCTAAAGCATTTAGACTGCAAGCATCTGATTTATATATGCCAAAATTAATTTATTTCAAACTGAAGTTACTTGTGATGGGAGTAGCATTGCTTCCCTTTAGGTTCTATGTGCAGAGCAATAGAACTCACTGTTTAGCTGGTAGTCAACCTCTATTTTCTTTTATGTATTTTTGTACTGTGTTTTTTGCTTCATTTATTTATCGTGCAAATATTAGTTAATAATGTGATTGGCTGCATTCTGGAAGAATCCTTTGCTGTCGTTAATGCAGTATAGTGAAACAGAAATAGAGATTCCACTGAGGCTAACAGAAACCCAGGGTGTTCAGCAGTTGACTGGACACAGATAAAGAAGGAGAAAGGAGTAAATTCTGTTGTGCTGGTGCTTTTCCATTAAAAGGTATACTCACTGCCCTTGAAGAAGAAATAAAAAAGACCAAATGAAAACAATTTAAATTTATTATGGGACACCTCGGCTTATTGTGCTTTTCTCTTGCTTCTTAGGACAGATTTATTAGCTAACTGAAATAATAAAGCTGGGGTGTTGGTTATTTTGTTGGGTTTTTGTTTGTTGTGGTTTTTTGTTTTGTTTTTTTCCTTTCAATTACTATAGCTTTGTATCTACTGGAAAATAAGATGTAGAAACTTAGAATCACAGAATGGTTTGGGTTGGAAGGAATATTTAAAGATCACCTAGTTCCCACCCCACTGCAAACACTTCCAGGGAGGGAGAGGGCATCCACAACTTCTTTGGGCAATGTGTTCCAGTGTCTCACCACTATCATAGTAAAGAATTTCTTCCTTATATCTGGTCTAAATCTACCCTATTTCAGTTTAAAAACATTATGCCTTGTGCTTTAACTACCACCTCCTTTTTTTCCCCCCTTATTCTCTATGGTGTGAAACGACTTTATTTCTTCTTCCCCCCCCCACCCCCAACTTCCTTGTAGAAAGTATTCTGGAGTGTGAGAAAAAGAGGTTATTTAGAGGTGAAGATATTTTGATATTTTATCAAGTATAAAATTTGATGTCGCTTTTAAACAAACTCCAAGAATTTTGTCTGAAGCAATCGGATTTACTGAAGTCTTTTTTCTGGTAGAAGAATACATCATAAAATAAATTTGACTGTGTAAAGAAAGTGCAAGAATTGAAATGCTGTAACCAGCCAAATAATAGAGTTTGCACAAATCTGATTAAAAATGGACAACTACTTATCAAAGCTTTATGCTGAAAGCATTAGACTCTTTTGGTTCGTTGCATAGTAAATGGAGCTGGGCTTAAGCTGCCTGTCTTTTGATGTGTAATGTATCACTGTTGTTTTTTTTGGCAATCTTGCTACGTAATTTGCTAGCCTCAGCACGATGTCGGTGCTTTTATTTTCTTTAGCAAAATTAATACAACTCATTGCCAAAAATAGATAAATGAGCAGATCTGGCAACTATAAAAAAAATACAGTAACTGTTTTTTCATCTTTTACATAGTGCTCACAAGTTACTCTTTGCAAGTTATATAATAACTTCATCAAAACAAGTGTTTGCATAAAGATCTATATTAGAGTAAATTATGTACATAGTCACATATATATTTTTAAATGGAATTCAAACAAACTAGTAATGTTAGGTCAGAGATTGATCATAGAGACAAAGCATAATCTTTCCTTTTACGGATGTAGGCAGAAGTGTTTTGAAATGTAGGATTTGGCCTGAAAGTCAGGACACTTAAGGCTCAGCGTTAGCTTGCCTGAAACAAAATTGTCGTGTTGTGCAGCTTGAGTCCTTGAAGCAGATATACTGAAATATACTCAGACAATTTTGGCCACATTTATAATTGACTTGATGAATCACATATCTTGCATAAGGCTGCAAAATAGAAAACTCACAGGAGTACCTACCTGTATTTACACCTGAATTATGCAGCTCCCCCTATCTAATAATAGACTAATTATAATGATGTACCTTTGTACTACACTGCGGGATATAGTTTTCCACAGGTCAGTTTCATAATAACTCTAACCACTAGTAAAATAAAAAATGTCCTAATCTTAATGTTGTTTATATAATCCTAAGAACAAAACAAACACACACAAAACAACAAGCAAGAGGAAAACAAAACACTCAAACCCCAAACAACTACTGAAACGAAGTAAGTTAGAATTTCAGTAGAAAAGAGTTGACCAGTTCTGCAAAATTTTCGGTAGGCTTTTGGAGAAACCATAATACTAGAAAATAATAATTCCAAATTAAAAGAAAGAGAGCCTGAGAGAGAGAAATGGGACTGTAAGAAGAACTTTCAGGAGCAGACTAATAATCCCACTTTAACTTGGTTATGGGAGATGTGTCATATTCCTCTTCCAAAGGGTGCTTAATTATTTACACAAAACAGATCATCTCAGATTAGAGGAATTGAGAGAGGTGCAGTGGAGGTTTTCATGTTCAGATCTTCAGGTTTAACACCCTAATCTGATTTAAAATGTAAAATAAAATAAGAAAACATCATGCAGCGTAGGTATACACTCTTCCCACTGACCATTGGCTGTTCTGAAATGAGTGGACTTCCCATCTTTGATGAAATTCTTATCTCTACATGTGCACTTCAACCAAAGTGTTGTTTGGCTAATGGAGTTTTGGGTTTTTTTTCTCTGAAATATAATACTATTAAGCAGAAACAAGCTTACATCTTACATGTTACATCTGAAAATTTCCAGGATGACAAGTTAATTCAGTCATTATATATAATCATAGGTATTAAAGCATTCTGCATTTCTTGATATTTATGAGAAGAAAAGTACAAATTTATCATTGTAACCTGGCATGTCTTTGTGCTTATTCTTTTCAATGTTTTGGGTCATCGACCTCTTTAAACAGATGTGTATCGTGAAGCAATATATTTTGATAATTCTAAATTTCATTGTACCTTGCTTTTACAGTATATTTTGTTGTTCTTCATTCAACTGTTGCAAAAAACTACAACTGTTTGCCAATAATTTACTGCAGTGGGAAGACTTAAGATGTTGCTATAAATTTAGCACATGGTACACCTGCTGGTAGATTTTGAATGTGTTAACTTTTCCACAGGATTTAATAGTTTTAAAATTTCTTTTTTTGTTTTAAAAATATTGCATTGACCGCACTATGGAAAGTAAATAGACCTTTAGAAGTAGACAATGATGTTTAAAATCACCAGCTTTGTAGCATGGGATGAACAGTATTGTAAGTAACACGGATTCCAAAGCATTTACAGGCCTAAGTCCATTTTCAAATTACCTTTGAAATAATAAATTTAAAAACCAGTGAGGTTTCTCCATGTTAAACTCATGTATTTCTGCCATTAAAATGATTTACTATTTTGTTTGGGGTTTTGTTGTTGTTGTTTTGGGTTTTGTTTGTTTGATTTTGTTTTTTTTTTAATGAAATCTAAGGTGTTCACATCATGTCTGGAAACAAGGAATAGAACTGAAAAGACAAAGCAGACAAGACATGATAAACTACTGTTAAGTGGTACTGTCAAGAGTGGAGTGCAAGTAACTCAGAAGAGTTTAATTTGATTCTACTTTACTAATAATACTTGTTTCACTGAACATAATTATGACGTTCTTGGTCAGCTGTAGCATTTCTAGGTGTTTATGGAGGACGGCAATGTTTCTACAGGTTCATCAAACCTCTTGATAAGAACTTAGCTGAAATGCTTCTAATTTACATTTATTACTTTTCTTGAAAAGGCATATAAACATAGTATCTCCAAGATCTGTCTGCTTATGAACAATTTATGGTGCTCTCAGAAGTAGTAACTTAGACGCACTCAGCTGTTTTTACAAGTGCTAGAAGACCTCCTTCAGGAGTCCCAGGGCCTTAATATAAACAAAGTTGTTTTCTCAATCTAACGGACTCAGAATTCTGTCATTTAAAATGGTATTTGAACTTCGATCACTCAGTACCTCTTGGATTGCAGGAACAGAAAGATGCATGATTTTATTCATAAAATCTTAGAGGAAAAAAACTCCTTTTTAAAATGGGCACTATCAATTTGGTTTTCCCTCCTGTATGTCATAATGCCTTCCCTAAATTCTAACACAGTGAGTTTCTAGCCTCTGTGGTCTTGAAGAGACCCTTCAAAGCACGAACAGACCATAAGTGAATGTACTGAGTCCTACTGTTTGCAGAGTATCAAAAAAACTTGTAATGAGTTGTTAAAATTGTTAGACACTTAAATGAAGGGCTAGGTATAAATTTTGAATTCTGAGGCAATCAGGAGGAAGTTTTGTTATGGTAACTGTTATGTCTAGATAAGGAAGTATTTACTTTAAAGGTGTAGGATTTTAATAATATGTAAAATTTTTGAAGGGCATTGGAGAACTTGATTTTTTTTTTTTCAACCTTCAGAAGGGATTTGCTTATGTTGTCTTTATGCATCTATTTAATTGTTATTTTACTTTTCTTGATAAAAATAATTCAGAAATTAGAATTATAAGCTATTGTTCAACTATTTTAGTTTATTTTTTCTATAGTTAATTAACTCCGTATTATTCAAACACGTCTGTGCAAGCATCATCCAAAAATGTTTACTGCACAGACTTGTCTCTTTTCAAATTTCATTGTCAAATTTGAGAAGGTGAATTACTGAGTCTTTTTTGCAAATGAATGGGTTGTGCTTAATTCTGTTGAATCATGCAAAGAGCTTTTTTCTGGGAAAATATGTAAAGAGTTCAGAGTTAACACGATGTAACTAGGTCCTCTATATATTCAGTACAGCGGTCATTTGCTTCTAATCCACCAAGGATCTGGAACAAAAATAAGACGACTTGCTCTACTAATGTGCAGCTTTTAACTCCAGTGTCGATAGTAGAGCACCTATCTCAGGGTTGCCTTGTACAAACTGTATGCGTCACCCCTTCTAACAAAAGTTTTGCTGATTCACAAAAGACTGTCCTCCTGGCCGTATTTTACATTGTGGAGTGGCCCTGATGCATGTTCTTATTATTGACACCCTGCTATGGCTCTTCTAGTTAAGAAACAGCAGCAGCTTTAAAGTCGGGTACATAAGCAGATATGGATGCATACTTGGTCTTTCTGGTGTTTAATATACCTGGAACCATGATAAGAAACCAAACTATCGATTGTGAAACTGCTTAAACAGGAGATCTTCAAGGAATGCATCAGTGCTCCTGGCAGTCATGTTAATGAATCAGTAGGTGGACTTCCTTTCTGAGTCAGCAGCATTCAGTTGCCTTGGCACACTTTTCATAGGTCTTTGTTGTAAGATTGTTTTGATCAGAGAGGCATTCTGAGGTTTTAGGCAATAGGCAAAAGAAAATTTAATTTAATGTTTGAAATTATGTATACTGAAAGCTCTTTCTTCCAGGTCTTTTTGGGAGCCAGGGAGGAAGCATGTCAGCCAAGCTGTTGAGAAAAGAAACCATTTATTAGTATTAGGACTTTATAATGTTCTTTCTTGTGCAGTGTCATTGACAGAACATAAATATTTCTAATCTGTAGATTTGGTATAAGCATTTTTAAGTGTCATTGAGTTACATTTGATTCTCTTCTTGCTTTTTTTTTGTAGTTTGTTTTTTTCCACTGTTTGGTCTTCTGCAGGAGGCTGTATGTACACTGAGGTGGTTTAGTGGAGGGTGGAGGTCATTGGCAGAGTTCAGGGATTGATAGAATTTTGGGTTGGTACAAAACCAAATAGCTCACCCATTGCTGCTGGTCCTTTGCCTGCTACATGTTCATTTACTCTTCACTGAAAGAGAACGGCAATGTCCTTAGGGGAGGCAGAACGTCAAGGAAGTGGGTCTTAGGGTGCAGCACAATGGAGGAAAGGAGTTGGGCCTACAACTGGGAAAGAGAGACTTCTCATCCAGACTGAAGTCTTAAACTGTTGTTAGACATAAAAAGCATGTGTTAAAAAAAGGTGATTTCCCCACACATGGCTTTTGAATTTTCTGCTCTAAATAGATTCCAGAAATGTGACCTATTTTAAAGTAAAACAGTTTTTGAATAAGATATCACAGGACTGAATCTATATAGGAGATCAATAGAAAGCAGAGTTTCAGGAGGGAGCGAAGGAAAGCACACCTTTTTTTNTTCTGGGAAATTGGAGGAAGAATGAAGGAATGGTTCTGTTTTTTTTAAAAAAAAAAAGAAAAGAAAATTAGGAGAGTTTATACTTTAGTGGCATAATTTACCATTTACCTGACCAGAATCTCAGTCAGGTTCTGCACTATTCAGAGAAAAACCCTTTGTCTTTCACGAAGTTTGCTGCTAGATTTTTATGTAGTTCATGCAAGGTATATATATTTTTTTTTTTTCTTGAAACACTGGAAAAAAAAAAAATTCTTTAAAACCCAGTCTGTACTTTTAACTTCTGCCCATTCCATAATATTTTAAAATGTGAACTAAAACTGCATAAAGACATGCAGTTGCAGTAATAACTCTTATAAATCAATTTGCCCAGGACAGGTATGTGGTGGTTTGTCCAGTTTTGGTCTTTGATGGTTTTCAGAATAAACACTCTTGTTATTCCTCAGAAAGAGAATATAGCCAAACTAAAGCAAACATCCAGAAAAAGGGAAAAAATGGTACCAGTTGCCAGTTATGAGGCAGAGCATGAGCTTACATTGTATGTTCCTCATTCTCCACCCTCTGTTTATCTGTGAATAGGAGCACTCCAGAACAAAACTCAATAGTTTTACAGTTTTAGACTTTGACAAGGGACCATATAAAACATCTAGGAAGACAGGCGATTTTCTAGGTCTCCACCCTCAAGTGGCCATCTGTAAGGAGAGTAAGGGTCCTGATTGGAGGTAACCACAGGCTAACAAAGCCAGGTAAGATGCAAAGGCTATGGACCCAGAGGAAGGGATGACTTTGAAAAGTTAACTTTGAATTAAACTCTCACGTTGTGTAAACAGAAAACCAGAAGCCATGATACCAGAGGGTGAAAGTTTAAGAACCTGATGCAGCATTGTCACTAGCAAGCAAAAAAGGTCTGCTGAGGTAACAGTTGGTTTCACGGCCAGATTTAGTCATCACTGCTGTATGCTTTTTTTTTAAAAAAAAAACAAAAGCAAGAGTAGTAAATGAGACTGAGAGCTACACTAGAAGCTGGTTCTGCAAGTCTTTAATCATATGGTTATATGATTTTATCTTTAAGCCACATTAAAAAGGGTCATAAAAAAGCTTTCACGTTTAGAATCATAGCCGTATAGCAACACAAGAAAACTCACCTGCAGGAAACAGGTTTTTTGCTGAGTAAATCAGTCTTTGCTTCCTTCCAGAGAAACTGTTCTTTCCATCCTACCCCTCAAAAAATAGAAAAAAAACATTCACCACTAGTAAAGGTTTATTGTGCAAAAGTAACTTTTTACCTTTTCTTGCTACATCGTTTGTTTGCTGCATTGGTCTTTAGTGATAGTTGCAAATCATGGATGGTATTTCATTCTTCCTGTGAACTTCACATCATTTGGTACCTGATGTTGAATCGTAATTCCAGATTAACGATGCTCACTACATACCATCAGTGTTTCCCTGATGATCACAGTATGGAAATCACCGGTGCCTGTAATTGGTGGTATCAAAGGCTTTTGTGCCTTTCTCTGCAATATTGAAGTGTGGAGAAAGTTCCATGTAGCAGTGCAGCCTTGTACAAAATTGTGAATCAATATTTCACATGTAGGAGCCTATAACTCTATCTGCACAGATTTTACAAAAGTTAAAAGGAAGATTTATGCTCCTGGTTTTTAAAGCAGCAGAAACCAGTATATGAACATTTGCTTAGTTTACTTCCAAAGTCCATTGAAAATGATTTTCTTACCATGAGTGAATGCTTCCCCATAAACCAGTATCACCACAACACTGAATATTTGTCTACTTTAGGTTTAGCTGCTCCAGTGAAATTGCTAAATTTTATTGTCTGATTATGTAGAGATCTCATATCTCACTATTAATGACTCTGTCAAAGATTAATTGGCAGTCTTCTCAGTTCAAATTAGTCTAAAAACAAAAGAGCTCACATTGTCTATATTTATGTTGCTCTGGAAATTGAGAGTTCTGGTCATAATTATATTTTGAAGTAGCCCCTGGGAAAGTATTATGCTGGTTTTATTTTCTGTTTTCAAATAAGTTGAGGTATATGCTCTGGTATAGAATTGTCAGACATCTTAAGTCTGTAAAATGACTAAAATTGTCAGTGCTACAGTTTACAGTCACTGCTTAGACTCGCTCTCTATACTCTTCTTTTCTACACTAATTAAAGGCAGCTTTTTTGTATTCAAAGATTCTGATATAAAGCTGGGTGATTAAGTAGGTTTATTTCTAATGATCAAAAAAGTCAATTTTTTAGTCTTCAAAGCAGATTGGTATGAGAGATGTTTTCCTGTGGCTATTAGTCAAAGCTATCAGTTTTGGCAAAATGACTGAAGGACAAACAATGCCAGAGAAAAAGGAGGAAAAACAGGCTTACAGAGGTGACTTTCAAAAATACTGTATTAACTTCATCAACAATCGTTTTCTCCCTCCCTATTTAGCATGTTTTCCTCACATTGATTTTGCTCGTTGATGTTCCAGTGTTCTGTATTTCATTTAATTGCCACAAGAAAGCTTCTGATGTAGTTGACAGTGAGCTCTGTCTAATTACTGAGTAGACAGTGCTCAGTATGCAAATCTCTGACGGTATAGTGTTCTCTAATAAAAAGTAGTGTTGTTGATGGCTCACTCTCTTTACAAAACTATGAAGCAGCTATGGATTTTCATAGAGTTATCATAGAACTTGGCCAATGACTACAAGGCTTGATTTATTTGCAGATAGCAACAACGTTTGTTCTGGAAACAGAAGTGAAAATATGACAATTCTGGAAATGACCTGTATATTATAAAAGATCTAAGAAAAACTCACCTAATTAGGTAATGTTTAAATAGAAGATGAAAGCTGTAACATCGATTACTGCAGCAGAAAACCGGTTTTGCAGTTAATCAGATGCATTTAGCAGTGATTCTTTTCCCTTCTGAAGACTGTCTTGTTTTCATACTCTTTTAAAGTACATTCCTTGACAAGCTTTCAGATTCCTTTTTATTGTATGCTGAATGAGTTGACCACTTCTTTTTCATTCAGTCTTTTTTCTTGAATGAAATTTCACTAGGCTTTGCTGAAGCTGATAGTGTTCCTTTTTTTTTCTCCAGAGAATACTTCCACAGCTGTATCTCCCTCTGCTGTATGTGCGAATTCTTGTGACTAAGAACCAAAACAATTGAAAGAGGAGATAGTTGGTTTTGTGTTTGTGGAGTTCTGATATTTGAAAATTTAGGATTAATAATAGCAGATCTGAGTAAACGAACTTACCCAAACCATTCAATCATAAAACCTTAGCAAGAGGAAGTAATCTCTTTTAATTAGTTCTTCTGTAATTTCTGTTTCATTGTTTATTGGCATGACTGTCATGTAGGTTGCATGTCAGACTCGAACGTCCTGATGACTGAGGAATGTGAGGGAATCTTTTTGTCTGTCATACGATCTAACATTAATTTCAATGTGTAAGGTAAATAATTTCATTAAATCCATTCACAAAGAAATGTAGTTCCTTTTAGACATTTGTTATGACACGGCGATAAAACTTGAAGTTCCTTTAACACAAGTGTTTACGTATAATATTGTAACAGCGTGCTATAGATTGCAGGATCAGGCCTAAATTCTCAATAGGTTTATATGTGCAATTCTGTTTATTCCTGAGAGTACTTGCTAGTGCATTTTTACTCTAAAGCCTTATCTCTGGAAATATATTTCTGATTTCATCATCATCTTTACCCTGTTGTATTTCTGACATTTTTACTACCATTCTTTGATTTCCGTCTTGGTTTTTTCCTTGACAGTTTCTTGGATGTTCTATTTTGTTGTTGTCAGCTGAAGCATAGGAACATAGAAAGAGGAAAAAAAAATACCATATACTGCATTTCAGGGCAAGATACAATAAGGAGAGGCTTTCCCCAGACCTAGCACTGGGAATGAAACTATGAATAATCAGCTATCCTTTTCGGTGCTGCTCTTCTGCTGTGCTGTATATGGTAGGCGAGCCATGCCCTAGAACCAGTTCTTTGGCCTTTACACAGTTTTGCAGTTGTGCTTGCTTTTCCATAAGCATGATTTGATTGTTTGGCAGGTTAGTCGCTCATTTCTCTAAAATGACATTCCAGTAGGCTCATGAATGGTCCTTATCTACAGTCCGATTATGAGGAACTTGAAAGTTAACACATTGACAACTGGGAAAGCAGTTTGTAGATAGCTGTTACCAGCATAACTCCTTTGCATAGAGCAACTGTAGAGCCAGTCATGCATCTACTGGAAATCAGTGTGTTATACTTTTACAAATATACAAAAAGTGAATTTTATTTTTGTTGACCTTAATGGGAGGTGACTTAGATGACTGCTAGGTAATCAAGAGGAAAGACCTTTTAGGTTGGAGGAAAACAAAACATATATATATATGCACACACACTTGTATTTACATACATTTAATGCTATGCATTCAGCTCTAGAAAATGGAACATTGTCATAGAAAGCACTGCTATTTTTTTGACTAATGAAATTAAATACTGAATTGAAAAAGTTGCATGTACTTTAGCTGGTCATATTGCCAGGCACTCTCCCAATCTAATTAACTTCAAGCTACAGAACACCATTAACAGATGGGACTTTTTGTCTTGTATTTTTTCACTAATTAAAAAATCTTAGTCTTTTCAAATTTATGGATTGAACAGAAATCTTCATTTTATTGTCAATATGTCAGTGGCAAGTTGAGGAGAAAAAACCCACTTTGTAGAAAGAAAGAAAATTAAAGCTCAAATATTAACATATATTAGGAGTGCATGCAGAACAGGACATAGCAAAAATATTTTCTTTTTTTTAAAAAAAAGTCTTCCTCAGTGAAATGAGGAATATGTGAAAAATGAAAGTGCTCTAAGATACTAATTTTCTTTGGTTTATTTCCTGCTTTGAATTGTCATATTCCTGAGTCTGGTGTCTAATGTTTCCTGAATTTTGATCCTGAATTTTAATTTCAACCAGTGTGGTCAAATGAGAGGTAGTCAGTTACAGTATATGTAAGAAAGTTGAATCTTTTATTGGTTGGAGAATAAAATGCAGTTCATGCTAGACAGGCTGGACTTCCTAATTCTGTTTTGTGTGGTTTTATGAGATGTCATGTATTCTACGCCCGGTAACCTGTTACCTTAATTACCATTAGGCAAGCTGACAGTGATTCAGGCCTTTACCATGCATCTTAACTGTACTTTTCAGATAATACTCAAATTATTGTTGTGGTGGATACATTCAGTATGTGGGAACTGAATCTGTGGCTGTCTCTTCTTTTTTTCATAACTCTTCTGTATCTGCTGTATCTGTTTGCTCTCCCAGCTATTTTGCTTCTCTATTTCTTATCGCTATTACTCAAGTTTGTAAAAAGAGGTATACTAAATACCAACTGTATTTTTTAAGATGTATTTACAATAAATACAAAATTTTAGCTTTGGTAATAAATTAAAACTCTACTATACTGGGCTTAACGGGACCAAAAATGTAACTCCAGAAAGATAAATAAGTAGTTTATCTTAGAGATATTGACAACTTTGAATTTAAATAGTACCCTTTAATAATTAAAGTCCCTTTGCCATAATAGGTAGCACTGGCATTTTTACGTAGTGTCCTATTCAGGCTTTTTATTATTATTATGGCAGCTGTAGAGGTCTCGGCTGTTCTAGATCCATTGCAAACACCTATAATGAAAAGCAGCTCTTGCCCTAATGAGTTGACAAATGAAAGCAAGAGGGAGAATCAAAAGCATAGAGAGGTCCAGTAATATGCTGTAGGTCACACACCACATGAGTGGCAGAACTAGAGGGGATAATCAAGTTTTCTAATTGCTCATGATCATCATCCAGAGCTCATACTGATCTACTTTACTGTTGCTATGAATCTGTGAATTTTCATAGAGAAGTTCACTGAGACCTTACTGCCTATTGGTTTATCAAGTAGTTCTTTCTCATTCCCCTTACCCTCCTCTTTTGGATAAACGTTGAATTTTCTTGTTAAATGATAAGCCTGTATGACCTTTGCCAAAGGGTAAAATTTATACAGAAAAAAACCTCATAAAGCTGCCAAAGTTTTCAGTGCTCTTTTAAATGCATGTTGGTGATGAATTTAATAGCTAGTTAACTTTGTAGTTAACTTCTTGTTGTATAATAAAGGTAAAGAAAATCAAGAAACAGAAAATGTAATTGAAGGGAAATACTTATGTGCAAACAGTTTAAAGTCTGGATTTCTGAGAAGTTATTAATATGGCTACCAAAGTTGCAGAGTTTGGATTTAGTGCTTTCATAGTATCATAGAATGGCTTCATTTCATAGGGACCTTAATGACCATCTGGTTCCAACCCCCCTGCCATTTGCAGGGACACCTCCTGAGAGACAAGGTTGCTCAGAGCCTCATCCAGTTTGATCTTAAATACTTCCAGGGATGAGGTGTTCACAACTTCTCTGGGCAACCCATTCCAGTGTCTTACCACCCACATAGTAAAAGAAGTTCTTCCTAATGTCTAATCTGAATCTACCCTGCTCTAGTTTTAAAACCATTGCCCCTTGTCCTATCACCACATGCCCTTTATAAAAAGTCCCTCCACAGCATTTCTGTAGCTTTCCCCTTCAGGTAGTAGAAGGATGCAATAAGGTCCCCCTGGAGCCTTCTCTTCTCCAGGCTGAACAGACCCAACTCCCTCAGCCCATCCTCATAGGAGAGGTGCTCCAGCCCCCTGATCATCTTTGTGGCCCTCCTCTGGACCCTCTCTAACAGATGCATGTCCTTCTCATGTTGGGGTCTCCAGAGCTGGATGCAGTGCTCCAGGTAGGGTCTCACCAGAGCAGAGGGGCAGAATTGCTTCCCTTGACCTGCTGGCCACGCATTTTCTGATGCAGCCCAGGATAGGGTTGGCTTTTTGGGCTGCCAGTGCCCATTGCCGGCTCATGTTCAGCGNTTCCCAGGTCTTCCTTAACCCCCATTTTGATAAAGGGAGATATGTTTCTGCTTTTCCAGTCAGTGGGAACTTCACCAGACCTCCATGACTTTTCAAATATAATGTAAAGTGGCTTTGCAACTTCATCCGCCAGTTCCCTCAGGACCTCTGGATGGATCTCATCCAGTCCCATGGATTTCAGGTTCACTAGATGGCCTTGAACCTGGTCTTCTCTTACAGTGCACAGATCTTCCTTCTCCCAGTCCCTGCCTTTGGCCTCAGGAATTTGGGTGGTGCGGCTGGAGCTCTTGCCAGTGAAGACTGAGACAAAGAAATCATTGAGGACCTCAGCCTTCTCCATATCCTTGTGAACAGGTCTTCTCCTTCCTTCCAAAGAGGGCCCTTCCTCTAGCCTTCATTTTATCTTGTCATACCTATAGATGTTTTTCACATTACCCTTGATGTCCCTGACCAGAATTTAATTCTATCTGTGCTTGGCTTTCCTAACCTGATCCCTGGCTGGTTGGAAAACTTCTTTGTAGTCCTCCCAGTCTACCTGTCCTTGCTTCCACTCTCTGTAGATTCTCTTTTTACCTCTAAGTGTGTCCAGGTGCTCCTTGTTCATCCATGCAGGCCTTCCTGGCCTTCTTGCCTGCCTTCCTCTTTTGTGGGATACCTAGCTCCTGGGCTTGGAGGAAGTGGTCCTTGAATACTGACCAGATTTCTTGGGCCCCTCTCCCCTTCCGGGCTTCATCCCATGATACTCCACCAAGCAGATCCTTGAAGAGGTCAAAGTCTACTTTCCTGAAGTCCAGAGTGGTGAGCTTGATGCACACTCTCCTTGATGCCCCAAGGATCTTGAATTCCATTATTTTGTGGCCACTGCAGCCAAGGCTGCCCTTGAGCTTTACATTATCCATCAGCCCCTCCTTGTTGGTGGGGTTTAATTGCTTCAGGCTCAAACCTAAGAATTGTGTGCTCCTGAACATTTTCTGACTTCCCTGAAAGACAGGATTGCTCACTATCTAACTTGGAGGTGCTTAGTTTCTTGTAGAATTGGATGTTAAATCCTAGCTAAATTCTAAGTGTGGAAGTAATAGTGGAAACGTGGAGTGGGTTGGTTGGTTTTTTTCCCCTGCACCACCTGCCTCTTCTCTATGTGAAATGGCAGGATCAGTAAGTCACCGAGACAGATTTACAAGCTAGCGTGCCAGCCCAGCAGATGCATCCCTTAAGATCCGTAGCTGTTAGCATGTATCCTGTCATGAACAGCAGGTGCTGAATGTAGAATTTGCACTTTGCCTGTACTCACGTGCGAACCAATGCATGTATCACTGCTGCTTCTTCATAGTGTTCTGTTTCATCAAGCATAGCTCTTATACAGGGAGTATATTAACTGCAAAATCTGTTTCCCTATGTTTATGAATAAAATGTAAATGACAGGAAATTTCCCAGTTTCTTAGAATCCTTATTTGAAATTTTATTATTCATTGCAGGTAGGAACAAGATGGAATCTTATTTTTTTCTCTTCATTATTTTATCACTTTATCTTTCTCCTTCCATTCACCCACTTCAGCCCTCATTTGCTTGCGTTTCCTGGTCTACTCTTGTAAGGTGGCTCATGACTACTGACGCCTGGTTACATAGTTTTATTTAAAGAGAAGATGGATTTTTGTGCAGTTGTTCTGGGAGGCATTAAGAGAGAATTTAATCAACAAAAAAACCCAAAGCTATCTTGCAAACCTGGATGAGGTAGAATGACCCTGGGAATTCATGACCTCATAGAGTCGATGGTGGATATTTTGTACTTTTTGCCTTTTTTTAGTTATTTCTAAGTTGCAGAAAGAGTGGAGTCAGAATGATGTGTTTAAGTCTAGAGAATAAAGTCAGTGTACATCTCCATCCATAGCATGACACTAGGTCCTCCTGATGGATCTTAAGAGATCCTCGCTTTTGCTTTACTCCTGGATATCAATGTATATTGGAAGAAGTCTCTGAACAGAAATTTACTATTGATATTATATTGATAATATAATTTCTAATATACATAACTATATTTCTAATATAGATAACATTTTAGTTGGCTTGATAAGTTTCAAAGTTCTGAAGACCATTTTGTTGGATGAACTAATACGAATTGTATAACTTAGTGTTGTGCAGTACCTCCAGTTCACTGTGATACATCCAAAGGTAACATTAATTAAAAAATCTTAATGAAAAACATCTTAATAAAAAAATGAGTGAAAACCACTGCTTTTTAGAGCTAGAATCTCTATTGCCTTATAGTAAGTAGCACTTAATTCATATGTATTTATAGTAACCTAAAAGATATTAATTGCTCAGCTGTTTAAATCGGCTGCAGTGCATAATTTATTACCACTTTGCCTACGTGAAATGCTTTCTGAATTTTGTTGTTTGCATATAGGGTATCAGTTAATGAGACATCTATTTAAGACATTGTGGCTCTTCTGTGGTCTAGACTTGCTCAAGTTTTACTTTTGCTAAACTGCAGTAATTGCACAGATGCTGGTGCATATCCTAGAGTCTGCAAATTAATGCTGGGATGGCCAAGCAAAAATTAAGTAATTCCTACTTCTGAAATGTAAGGTGCAGCTAGTGGGTTCTTAAGAAATGTAGGTTTTCATTTCTAACAAATCCAGAAAAATAAATTCTGTTTGTCTATAAAAGAAATACAGTTGATTTCCATTTTTGTGGTTAAAGGAAGTTTGGTTTTTTTATATTGAAATTATGTAAATTTTCATTTAAATTGGGTTGAAACTTCAGAATATTGACATCTTGCTAATGCAAACATTAGTGTTCCAAAATTAGTGGACCCTTGAGGCTGTAACTTTATGGTCATAAGAAATAATTTGTATTCTCCTTGAATGTGAAATATAAAAGCTCATAGAGCTTTATTTTAAAGCATCATGTGAAAAAGCTAAATAGTTCATAAACAGAATTTACTGCATGGATATAGAAATTAAAATTGTTATTCTACAAATATTAATAATAAACAACTTAAAATATTTGAAGCAGTACTGTAACCTTATGATTGAAAAACTTAACCTTAGAATAATAAGAGTTTCATACAGACATTTCTGAAGAACAATACACAAGAGATTGTCTTCAAATAAGAAAGTAAGGACTCTTTGGTGCCCTGAAATGTTAGGGGTTACAGGATTCCTGATTTTTTTTTTTTTTTCTTTTCACTGTGTGTTTTTTATTTTAATCCTTAACATTGAGAAGACTATAATACCATGCAACTGTTCCTTTATTTCCTACTTTTTCTCTTGAGTTCTAAGCTGTTTTATATTAATGAAGTTTGGATAGTTCAATATTGCATAAGGCAGAATTTGCCTTTGAAACTTCAATGAGTTGTGTTTCCTGTTCCACAGAACGTTTAGACGTTACAGGGTGCTGAGAGATTGAAGTTCCTGCCCTAGAGTCCTCCTGTTCTTTGTTGCTATATAGCTGTGTTAACTGTAGCCCTCCTCTCGAATTTGAAGAGCCTTTCCGTTTTCCCATGTTTCTTCGGGAACACCAGCGCTTCGGTTCAATGAGTTTGAAAGGGAAGCAGTGCCACCTATTGGATTATCCTTGGCATCACTTTGTTAGGGAGGCCTAGGCCTGGAAGGTGTGCTGATCTCCTTTTAAGTTTTTGTGACTTAATTCTGATCGTACTTTTTTCAATATATATACTTTCCCTACAATTTTATTATGTTGCTACACCCTTATGAAAATTTCCAGATTAGTTTTTTGGTTTTGTCTTGGGGTGTTTTTGTTTTTTTTCCTCTTTTCTGTCTTTATTGTGGATGTGTAAAGCTTGACCACAGTTTGACTTCAACAGAGCGGTTGAAACTTGTGGAGCACCTTGCTCCAGTGGAAAGCAAAACATTTCTACAGGTTTCTGTAAGTGGATTTCGCTTGCAGTTTCTCTGACTCCTGCCTCAAAAAGGCATTGTACACTTTTTGTTGAACTCTATTGCTGGATATTGTTTTTTAGGAAAGATTTAAACCTATGCAGGAACTATTCCATGTTTTGTTTTTTTTTCACACTCTCCTTTCATCAGACTCATGTTTATTTTTAGCTTGATACCATATTTAGTGTAGCTGCTAGCATATGACTTCACATTTCTCAATCTTAAACAAACAGTAAGTTATTATAAATCAAAAGATTCTTTCCTTCTAGACATCAGTTATAATAAATGTGTAACAATTGCAATGTGCCAAATGCACTGGAATAATAAGCAAAGCAAGCTTCTCCCTGTGGCCTGGTTAACAAAAAAGGCAATATTTCACATACACACATGCTTTTTTTCCTCCTGTAGAGTCTAGTAGCTGTGAATCCGTGGTATCAGTCTGTATGTGTTGATACATCTCTTCAAGCAAAGTCAATTCCCCAAAATAGGTGTTATCTCCCATGACAATCTAGAAGAGACTCTAATCTAAATCTAGACCTAAACTCAGTAATTGTCTCCCTGGGTCTGCATTCACCTTTTCAGATGGGAATACAGCAAAAAACTTGCATATAATACTCTATCAAATGTGTTTATATAGCGTAATTTTATTATCTTTTTTTTAAATTTTAATATAACTGTAACCTGATGGGTTCAGGCCCTGCTTTTTCCATACATTCTATGTATTAAAGTTCAGTTCAATACCTCTGTCACTTAGCAGAGGAAAAATATGTTTCTCTGCAAGCGGGGTCAAAATGAACATTAAGAGTCCGTTCTTTTCTGATATCCTTTTTGTGATTTTAGGGGATGTTATGAATTGTAATATTAGGTATGTGTTTTGGGACACTAAAAAAGAAATCAAGACTTGATTTAAAATCAGGTGTATGTTACAGTAGAGGAATGGTGTAGTTTTGCATATCTATCCCACTGATGTAGCATGAGGATCTGGAGTAAAATCTAGATGTTTGCATTTTACTGGCAGTTACATGAATTGTCAGAACATTTAAATTATTTAAGTGTCTTGGAAAATCTTATACAGAATCTATATAACATTGTTTAAGCAGAACAGTGATGATGATTAAAGGATTGAATATACCTAAAATGCAAGGCTGATACAGTTATGCTGCTTTTGCTCTAGAGGATTCCTTTGGCTAGTAGGCAATGACTGAATATTGTGACCTAAGACTGGCCATGTGAAATGGAAAATAAATGTCCAAGCTTTACTTGTGTATGTTGCAAAACTTGAAAGTATGAGAAGAATTTCATAGGATCCCAAACAGCTTACTAGTTTAGTTTCTCAAATTTAATTTTCAGCATTATATGGACATTTTGGTGTTCTTCAGCTTAAAACTCTTGCTACAGGGTGAATCTGTTCTGACTTTGGGAGGGTTTTTTGGTTGTGTTTTTGGTTCCTTGTTGTTTAGTTGAGTTTTTTTGGTTGCTTGTTTGTTTTGAAGGAGATACCTGTATCTTAATAGTGGTTTTGAGGGTACTGTTAGTATATAAATGATTCCACAGAATGTAGGTGATGTTTTACATCACCATTAACACTTGACTTTAAACCATGTAAGATTGAATAGCTGTGCTTAAAACTATCATTCTTTTTGCCAGAGAGTAAGCACTGTATTTCCAGTACCAGCAGCACCTCACTTAATAATTTTTATTTTTAAATATATGTATAAAGCTTTCGCTTGTAATGTACTGATAATAATTCTAGAGCTAGACAATGGAGCAGATTTGGTTCAGATCCAAACTCTGATTGTGTGTGGCATGGAATACTGCAAGGAGTGGGGCAAGGTGTGCACAATTTGACTCTCAGTAACTTAGTTGAGACAAAAGATGACCTTGGGGTCACGGCTCCTCATAATTTGAGGTATATCGCTAGCTGACAAACCACAAGTTCTGTTTGTCACATAAATTTGTTGTGAGATGATGAGACTGTTACTGGTTGATATGGATTTAATAGCTTATTTCACCTTGCAACACCTGTACACATCTAATCAATAATGTAGTTTAATAAAAGAAGATTCAAACTTTAAGTGTTAACACTATATTAAACTGTGGTAGTAAAAACTTTATTTGAAATGTTATTTCATACTTCAGTCCTTGAATTTCACTGACAGATCTCACTGATTTGAGTGATACTGCATCAGTTAAGACAACAGGTACTTGTACTCGGGCATAATGCTTGTTCTTGCATTCACAAACCAAAAAGTAGTGGTTAGCAAGATCTAAAAGGAATGAAAAATTAATTAAAACTTCCAATTGAATCAAATGTTTTTACATGTTATAGTCATTACATAATACTAAGAAATTACTGAGTTTATTTTATTGGAAAATATGTGCTTGTTTGATTTTGACCTTCAGAGCTGTAGAGTTTGGTTATATAATTATATTTACACCTAGCTTCAGATACTGTTGTTACAGTATTGAGTGATAGCCGAGTGACATTTCTATGTTAGTGTTTCAGTAAATCTTCTTAGAATTAACACATTCTACATTTCCTTGTATTGCTTGCACTTTAACTGTCGGCCTCTATCTTAATACAGCAACTTCAGAAAAAGATCTGAAGCCTGTATTGAATAAATAATTTTTTTTGTTTTGGTGCTCATCTGTTGCTTGAACAGTTGAGATTGTCAACAAAAATGGCAATAGTGGTGGTAGAATGTGTCAGTTACAGTATTCATGCAGTTTAATAAATCTACTCAGTCAGAACTGGAATGATACCAGTACTTTATTTCACTCATGCATTTGTTTAGATAGTGCCTTAAATTTTAGCCACTTCTGACCTAAGAAGCGGTATTTTAACTGGCAATTGGAGGAACTGCTTGTCCCCTTTGTTTGTACCCTGGTTTACCCAATGCTGAGCGATCAGTTTTCTGGGTTAATTTTAAGGCATGTTACTTCTGAGTAGCTACTTGAGACATGCCTGCCAGAAGACTAAGGGACGTTTTGTTTTGATTCTATAGACCAGCAGATCAGATGAGTTGCAGGAGACATAATTTTCCATCTGTTTCCCATCCTCAGTGCAGCAGACAGGAGCTTCTTCTGATTTCTTCCTGAAAAATTGCATTCTAATGTTAAAAAAAACCTTATTTGGTTCATGTTTCAGATTCCAGATAGTGGATGACATTGTTCAAGAGACAGAATTACAGAGTAAGGGTTTCAGAAATCTAAGTCGGAATAGGTACACAAACTATTGTGTATTTCATAATTCCTCAAGCCAAAATTTGAGTGCTGAAATTTCAGTTATGCTGTCCTGTGGAGATGCAGACCTACTTTGGGTAGGATATGAAACTAAATCTTCCCACAATGTTGGAAAACCCTTAGGAGCCAGTAGAACAGACAATATATTGACTTTATGTTCAGAAAAAATAAATTAAAGACAGATAGAGATGTAATTAATCCAGCTTCTGCTGTGCTAGGCAGAAAAGCAAATTCTACATTCTTAATAAGGGAAGGATACTAGACCTACCTAACAAATCTGTTTGGTTCAAAAACTTTAACAGATCTAAAGGGAGGAGGGAAAATGTTGGGATTACAAGGTGCCCAGGGTATGTATTCATTGTATCAGTCCATGCTGCATGAAGCTATTGTTTTAACCCGTTTGAAAGTTAACTGTAGTCTCAATGGACAGAAATGCAGAGTAAATATGTCTTTTTTTCATAACCTTAACACTTAACCTGTGGCTTTTGAAATCATGTATATAAATGAAAATTCAGTCTAATGTGACATCACTCTTGTGGCACAATGTGCCTAACAATGACCAGAAATATATTGAAGGATAGGTCTGATAAAGCTATATTGTGATTTGAATGCCATGCAGTAGGATTGCTTGCATTTAAAATTAAACAGTAAAGTTTAGCAAAGGTTAGGATCTAGGACTAAATTGTATACTGAGTTTCCCTGAGCTAGGATTCCACTTTTTTTTTCTCTTTTTCAATGCAAGAAAACATTCTATGGTAATATATAGTGTTTGAAGTTCAAGTAGGAGTAGCTTTCTAGAGAAAATGAGAGCTGAAATAAAAACAATTCTAGTTTATGATTTATTTTCCTTGTCTCTTTTTTTTTCATGTGTAAAAGAATGTGTTTCACTGTATCACTGTTAAATAATGACTCTCTTCTTTTCTTTTGTAGGTTGTCTTAGTCTTCGCTCTTAGTATTGGTGCTCTTGTAATATACTTCATAGATTCATCAAAGTAAGTATTCTAGCACACTCTTTTCCCTCCTTTTCTGCAGTGATTACACGTCTTTGAATTGCTCCATTCATCTTTTTCAAAGTAGAGCTTGGTTTCGTCACCTGAGTGCAAAGACCTTTATAATAGTGCATGGTCTACCAAAATAACTCAAGAATGGGAAAAAGATCCTATACGAGCTGGATCGAACACAGTCACATTGGATCTGTAGAATGAATAGAGAGAAAAACTACTTTCATGTGTTGAGATTATACGTATTATTGCAAAAAAAGTTTTTATGTCCATTGGGCATATGTAGAATCTTTCCAATTCATGACTAGGATAAGAAATACAGGGGAAGAATAAATTCAGTTTGTAGGAGAAAAAGGTTATCTTGGGAGACTGACAGGAACACTTCTGAAAAACTCTGAAAGAATTAGACAAATATAAGCATTGTATCTTGCATATTTGTTCTGATTTCCGGTTCCTGGGTTTGATAGATTTCTCTCAAGGTAAGGTGAGCCAGTAAGAATCTGCAAAGCATCTCAATGTTCTTTAGACTTACATCAGCATTATCATAGTGGTGTAGTTTTGGTCGGGCAATACAAAGTTTCATCCTGACCTTTTAACATACGTGATGGTTTGCTACAAACCGGTGTAAGTAGGAATATCCTCTCTTGGATATCATTCATACTCTACTCTTATTTCCATATCAAGATAGACACTGTCAGTGCTGTAACAGACAAACTGATAACCTAACACAGAAGAAAACAGTAAAAAGGGACTTTATAGAATATTATTCTGTTGAATGCAGTTATTTTGGGAGGATGATATTCTGAAGTATCAATAGCTTTTTAAACATCTAGGACTATGCATTTCCTGCTTTTCTCCAAACTAATTTAGGCTTGTCATTACTGCAAAGGTGAAGACAGTATGCTGGAGTCGCTCCATATGAGCTAGCCTGGATATCTGTAGTGGCAGTGGTTATGTTCTAAAGCCAATCCTTACATTACTCAGAAAATCAGACATTTCACTGTTGACATCTGTACATACTGATATTTAAGTCAGTGGTAGCACCAGCAAAAGGCGTACTCGAATACATGGATGTCAGCTCTGTATTACGAGTTTCATGCCATACCTCTGTAGCCTATACATGTCAAACATAACAGAAATTACAAAGGCAGAGATATTCTTTGTGGAGAGAAGCCAAGTGGTGGAAAAACTCAAATTCTATCTTGAGCAACCTTGAAGTGAAGACAGTAATTTTTCCTTCTTATTATTGCGGTGAGTGTTCTCATTAATTTTAGCGAATTTTTCTTTAGTATGTTACCACCA
Organism: Baryphthengus martii; assembly: GCA_013396935.1. Taxonomy (NCBI): domain Eukaryota; kingdom Metazoa; phylum Chordata; class Aves; order Coraciiformes; family Momotidae; genus Baryphthengus; species Baryphthengus martii. Next base: position 113,235 of record VWZK01007171.1, read on the forward strand.
AAGGACAAAAGGTGAAGCTTTTCTGAAGATCTTTTTAAAAACTCTTTAAAGCACAATGGCAAAGCTTCTGGGTGCTCAACATATCCAGCTGAAAAGTGTCAAATAGAATGCAACCTGTTTGCACTTCTGTTTCAATTTCAAACTAACAAAGTATGGCTATTGTTGGTGCAGTTGTCTTTTGTGAAACTAATAGATTATATAATGATTTCTTAGGCACTGCACTCTAGAAGTGTTTGGTTATTTTCCTCAGAGGAAGCAGAACTGACAACATGGGAGATTTCTCTGGGATGCTTAAGCTTTCAGTGGGCCATCTAATCCATGTACTGCTTTCCTCCTTCTTCTCTTACCCTTCCCATGTGTATGTTTTTTTGTTTGTTTTTTTTCTTTTTTTTTATGAATAATCCTTAGTAGTTTAATTCAGGTTAGAAACTCCCCATATATAGCCCTGAAGTGAAAAAAATTGCTTTATTCTGTATTAGCAGCTGACCTGACACCCTTTTCAGCAATATAGTATTAAATACAGTAATATATCCGTCTCTTTCAGATCCCCAAGTGCATGATTAGGTGCACTTTCATCAACATAGTATCCTCCATACCAGTTAGTCCTACATCTCAGCAGAGTCAATTAAGCAGCATTGTTTTGCCTTACAGTGTGTGTGTACTAATTCTGGTTCTAATACAAACTTCGGCATCTGCACCATACTCCATTACAAAATATGAGCACAGCTGTGATCCCATACATCTGCTTTAATATGAATTGACTTTTCTTAGTAAGAAGTACTTAACTCATTTTTTTTAAGAAAAGTTCGAAACAAAACCACAAAACCAATCATTCTTTGTGGAAAGAATGAAGGTTATTAATTTTGAAAACTATAGGTATTATTCCAATACAATTCATTAAGATTATTCAGTTGTTTGTTCAATGCTTTTGCCTTTTATAGGTCAGCAGCTTGAATTGTTGTCTGCTAGTACCACAAGGTGTATACAGAACATTTTTCTTTGAAGTGAATATGTAGACTGTCAGTGATGCATGGTAGCAACTAATGGAAGATTTCAGTCCTTAAACTGAAACTTCAGTTAGCACAGAAATTACTTTTGGCATTCCTGTCAGTTATTTCCTGCCAGGATGTGATTGAATTTGTTTCGCTTATTACTAAGGACTAGCCTTTTTCTTTCCTTAATTTGTAAAATCTCATTCATAAAATTTCATATTCTTGGGCAGTGGTATTTTTTAATACTGGAAAGAGCACTTAAATGTGAAAAATTTGCCAGAGAGGTGTTATAAAATAGCACCTTGTAATAAATTAAAAAAATAAAAATGTAATTACCTTACGTTTGTTTATTTTAGTGTCTGTCTCCCATTTTTAGTTTGAATAGATGCAGAATATTCAAAGACGTCATAAGCAGTTACTTAGAGGAGTTTTGATTAAGAAAGTGGTCTACTTTAGTACAGAATAGAATCTTATGTTCTATGGTCTACTTTAGTACAGAATAGCATCGTATAGCCTAATGATGGTTCTTTTCCAATTCGTGTGTCCTTTAAAATTTTTCATAATTTAATTTTTCAAGGTAAGGAAATAATGGAATTATCCTTCATTCTTAAGAGAAAAATCTGACTTGTTGTGTGCTCTTAGATGGTTTTCTAGAGTCTGCTGAATGTGCTGTAGTAGAATAGAGCTTGATGTCTACCAATACATTTACATTTTCTATGCTTTTTTATAAGTGGTTTTCACAACCTTCCTCTTTTCTGCATTCACTTCTGTTTTAACAAATATGTATAGAAGGCCTTCTCTGAGTTTTATTTACATTAGCATTAAAGATGGACTGCTCATTTTCATTTCCATTCATCATCCTGACTTCTGCTTATTGTACTGCATTAGTGACTTGAATAGAGTAGAGAATAACGTGAGCTTGCCATGATCATCTTTAGGTGTGGCCAGTAAAAGCACTAGTAGAGAAAATTTCCCACTGAACTGAGAACTCAGGGCTCCTATTTTTTATGTCTTGTAATGGTAGTAGCATGGAAACTGTTGATGATGTGTATAACCTTTCCTACTTTGGTTCTGTTTGCTTTTCTGAGGTGCAATGCAGTGTAGTATGCAACCATAGGTATATGCTGTACTTTTCAGTCACAAAAATTAATTGTTTTTGCCAAAGAGTTTGCTTTCTAATGACCAGATACTACTGTCCTGTCTCTTGAGGCTTACCTCATTTACTGGAGTCTCTTCACTAAAAACTGATGTCAGTGTAAAAACAATAGATCCCATCAGTGGCAAGGTGTAAACATAAAAACTCTCAGATCTTGCTTTCTATGCTCTACTCAAATGTGTTTTTTCAGATTCGTTTTTTGGAGTTTGCATTTTCAGAGGCACCAGTGTAGTTATTCCTAAACAGATATTTTTTTTCCAATACTGCAAAACAGAACACGTGTTATACTTGTTTATAATTGTATATAAACGTGCCATCTGGCAATGAGTGGACCTAAGAATAGCAGCGGCACTGTGAGTAGGAAGGTTTACACAAATATGCGCACAGATATATAGGTTCATGCTGAGCCCTTAGCTTGTTCTCAAAAGTTGCTTTCTTAATCAGAGGTCTTTATTTCTTTTTATATGTGGAAACTAAACTTATGGACTTCTCTATGGTCTATATGTCTCTGTACACCTGAGATTTCAGAATTTCTTACTCCTTTTGCCTACTGATTTGTGTAAATCCCATTTGGGTAGACCTGATATCCAGGGAACCTGCATACTGCCCAAATGTAAAACTACCAAGTTTGTCTTTTATACCTTAAGGATGTCATAAACTAAAATGAGCTTTGTGCTCTTTGCCATTGTGTCTATTCTAGACTTTCCTTAAAGCTTTCCAAGTTTCTAAAACTATCATAAAATACCCTCCATACCCTCTTCACAGAATCACACAGAATTACTGAAGTTGGAAAAGTCCAACTGTCTACCCAACATTATCATGACCACTAAACCATGCCACATCTACAAATTTTTAGAATACCTCCAGGGGTGGTCACTTCACCACCTCCCTGAGCAGCCTGTTCCAATTCCTCACCACTTCCAATCTCCATGCCCCTTTTATCAATACTGCGACAGGAGAGAGAGCCCAAAAATGTACTTTTAGCCACCAGAAACTAAAGTTTGATTGACACTGCTCATGCTCTGCTCTGGGAGTGCGAGAGCTTGGCCCATTTAGCAGTGCAAATTAATCCCTGAAGAGTATGGAGTAATGCAATTTAAACCAGATACAACTGATCAGATTAATTATCTTTACAGCTCCGCTCTAGGATATAGTTTATTGAGGTAGTGTCCTTTGACAATGAACCACAAATAATTTTACAAGAGAAAAGCGAACGTATTTAATTGTTAAGCTACTTTGTCATGTCTGCTGCTTAACTGCTGACACTTTGACGAGCATATCAGTATTCATTCTTTTGTCTGGCTTTTATTAAATATAGATATAAAAAGTGTAGCATACATATTTAACTACATAAAAATGCACTCTCACTTAATGTGTTAATTGTATTCTTGTGTTCTGTTCTATATGCGGATGACTTTCAGAAAGGATTGTCATTCCCTCCTGGAATACAGTTTTCCTGAGCTTCATCTCTCTCCTGTGGTGCCTTTCAATTTATTTATTTATTTTTTTTTTTTCATGTTTGGAGTGTTTTGTTAGGCTTGTGGTTTTTGTTTGTTTTTTTTTTTTTCCTGGCCTTGTCTTTATTATTTAGAGTGAAGAAAGTCTTTGTTATGTACTTGCTTAGTAGTAATCTTAGCTGGAAACACAGATTGCAGAGATGCTATAGTAGGAATTTCTTAACAAAACAATGCAAAATGAAAAGTCTATTTTCTTGTTTTGGAGGATTCACACTGCTTTTTTTCCCGTTGTATGGGAATAGATTAGGAAGGATGCGTGGGAAATTAATATTTAAGGAATTTCCTATGTGACAGCACAAGGAGATACGTGTCATTAGTGAGTTCTCTAGGAATGTTTTATTATCAATTTTATTTTATTTTTTTTCCTAAATGGCACTTTATTTCAAGTCCTTATGAACTCTGTTATTGTGTGGGAATACTTAGGGATAAATTGTGATAGTGTACCATGTTTGGCTTTTTCGCTTGTTTGCTACTGTTATCATTTTGTCTTGTGAAATACATTTTATTTAGTGCAGCAAAATGTTCTATAGAAATACTACAAGGCTAATGAAGACCGGTCAAATCTGTTACAGGTAGAAGCTATTGCTGTCCAAGAGAATTCACTTCTTTCTCATTTGTTTAGGCTGTGTTACCCCTTTTACAGATATGTGAGGTATGAAGTTTAACTGAGTAGTTCAGTAAGTCTGTATAAACACCACACTCATTGGTATTTTTAGATACCAATCTCATATTATCATTACAAGGCAGTCAGCTTTTCCACATCACCTGGACTCATCTGCCGAACATTTTGATGGCTCATTCTCAGCTTCATGGCTCTTAGGAGAAAAAGCATTTGAAATTTCAGTTGTAAATCAAACATTTCAATGCTGCTACATCTGAATTTTGAGTGAATCCTGGTGGCCTGATGTATAAAAAAACCTAAGATGCATCCAATATGATCAGAAGTGCAGTTCTTAGAAAAAGTTCAGTCTTTTTGCCTTTGATTTTGTTGTTTCACAAAATATTCTAAGGTATTTTATTATAAGCTTCAGGTTACAGTTTGATTGTTTTTTTTAAGGATTGTGAATGTATTTTTTTCTTTTACATGTATGTATCTTGCTATTTTAAAAGAATACTGCTTTGTACTCCAGTAAACAGCTTTATAGCTATGCTGTATCGTTTTACTGAGGGCATCGCTTGTAGTTCAGGCTCTTACGGTCTTAAGTATTTAAAGTGTGTACAGTTTCTACGTAACTTTTGAATCTTCATATTTGAAGAATTAAGTAGGGCTTAACTAAAACTAAGCTTATGCAAGAATATTTTCATTATGTTTAGAAAGCTCTTATTTGTCTTACTACACTCTTTAACCCACACTAGGTGGCCACTGGAGCATTCCCTTGTAATTTAAGTACACGCTAAATGTGATGTAGGTACATCTGTTTCATGATGCATGAATAGAGATGAAGCTGACTTTAAATTCTGGGATCTGATTCAAGGAAGTATTGTTAGATTATATTTACCATTGCTCAAATTGCTGAAATTACAATGGTCTGTATGTTGGCAAGTAGATCAAAACAGTGTTATTCCCTTCATAATGAGAATGCTCAGGAAATAACACAGACTATCCCATACTGACTCTCCAAATGTACCAGGGTACCCTGCAGCCAATCTCCTTGTCATTTTTGATTTATTTTTTTCTTCATTTTAGTTTTGTTAATACTGCAGCAATTTCTGGCCATTTCTGTGAGCTGATTTTATTTTTTTCCCATTCTTAAGTAAATCCATCTGGATTTGTTCTCCCCACCTCTTTACAAAAAGAGGGGAAAATAGAGTTAATTCCTAAATACAACTTTTAGTTTTACTAATTGATTAATAGTTAAATGGAGTTGGTGTCATCTTCTAACATAGAGAAAATTTGGATTAAATTTCTATTGAGTGACTTTCGAGTCACTTGTTTTTTACTGTTCTAACAGAAATATAACTTCAGCTTTTCATGTTGCTGATTCTTGGCAAATGACAAAGTGTGTGGTTCATAAAGACTCTGTCAGCATCCTATAAACTGATACAGTATTAAATAAGATTTGCAATCATGAGTAGGGTCTAATTTTATCTTTGCTGTGTTTGTAATAGATAACTGAGCGTAAACTATTGTTGGCTTAATTGAAACTCAATTTGCAGAAGAAAGCCTTATTTGTGGCAATGAACTTTAATTTTCCTCATTGGTCTTCAAAGTTTCTTGGGAAAATGTCCATAGCTAAGATTCCTTGCTTTCATAATAGCATGCTGCAGTTGATACCAGGTGGGTGTGCAAGGCAATGTGTGGCCTGTGCAGGCAACTGAATACCAGAAAGATGGAAGGCCTTTGTTAGGTACAGATGGTGTTAATTATGAGTGAAATCTGGCAATAACAGTGATGTGGTTATTATAAGACAAAAAACAAAATAAACAAGCCATAATGAGGGGAAAAAAACCCAGGCAATTATCCTCCATGTGTTAGTATGCATTTAGCTGTCTAGGACAAAGGGATTAGGTATGATGCTATGTTACCTAGGTTTGTTGGTAACCGTCTGTCCCTTGACCTACAGCAGTCAATCATTATAGGTGTTATCTTTCTTGAGTTAGTGAAAAAGTTGGATATAACAAGTCATACCTAGAGGAACTTAGCTCAATGTTTGCGTTTGTTCTGTGACATGCTCAGAGAGCTCACATTTAGTAAATAAATAAAATACAGCAAATAGCAAGTAAAATCAGTAAAACACTACCTGAATAACTCTTCTAATCTTCTTATGAGTTGAGGAGGATTGTAAAACTCCTTCATAAAACTTTCTAGTATTCTTTGGATAGATTATAATAAGATAATTTGTTTGTATGTGTTTATCATTTGAAACAAAACTGGATAACAATGATTTTCATTAGTTGTACATAATCACTGGATAGGCAATATGGAAATATCTTGTTTTCTTCAGGCCAAACAAGACAATGAAGTTTCTCTTAATCGATGCCAGTAGATTGTTTGCTCAATGACCAAAATTGTTGCAAATGAATTAAATGACAAGTACTGTGAATGAGTTTCAGATAAAATGGAAAAAAAAGAAAGTTTCCTTCTGCAATTGGCAAATCAGCCTCTGGGGAAATTTTAAGTTGCTGTTTTTACTCCTCCTTATTATACAGATATTCCTATTAATCGTGAGACACAATCTTAGTGCCGTAATAAATTGCAAGGGGATACATTTTCTGAAGCGTTAGGCCTCTTGTAAAACATTTCAGTAAGGTTGAAATTTCTGGAAACCATCTGAGAAATGACAAATTAATAAATAGATTTGTGGCATACATCACATCTGGTTTGTATATGTGGTTCTGGAAACAAACCATTGGCATCTTCTATTTGGTTTGTTTTCAGTGTTTTACTAACCAACTTATATTTCAATGTGTCACTTTATTTCAGTTGTCTTGATGCGGAATCTCTGAATTGTTGAGTTTGGAAGGAACCTCAGGAAACTGTTTAGTCCAATCCTCTTGCTTTTAGCAGGGTTACCTAAAGTGGGTGGCTAGAGGACTGTCAGGTACACTTGAGGGTTTGTACTAGATGACCTTTAAAAGTCTCTTACAACCCAAAACATTCTATGATTCTGGAAGTAGGGGTTTGAATATCTCCAAGCATGGAGATTCCAGAGTCTCTCTGGGCAACTTATTCTGGTGTTTGATCACCCTCACAGTAAAATGTGGGTGTTTTTCTTCTATTTAATTGGAATTCCATGCATTTCAGCTAATGTCATTCCACTTGTCATTTGGTATTGCTGAGAAGAATCTCGCTGTTTTCTTTACTCCTAAAGGAGGTTCAATGAGGTATTTATATATGTTGTTAAGATCCTGCTGAGCCTTCTCTTTTCCAAACAGTCCCAGATCTCTCAGCCCTCCTCATATGACCAGTGCTCAAGTCAAATCTTTGTGTCTCTTCACTGGTCTTATTGCTCTCTGTCTGTGTCTCTGTGCTGGAGACACATCTCCTAATGCAGTCCAGGGCACTGCTGACCTTCACTACAAGGGGACATTGCTAGAGAAGGGCAGATTTAGATTGGATATTAGGAACAAGCTCTTTACCATGACGGTAGTGAAACACTGGAACAGGTAGCCCAGGAAGGTAGTTTAGGCCCCATCCCTGGAGATAATCAAGGTGAGGCTTGACAAGGCTCTGAGCAACCTGATCTAGTTGAGGATGTCCTTACTCACTGTGGGGGGTTGGACTAGATGACCTTTGGAGGTCCCTTCCATAAGCACATGTTGGGCAGAATCAGGTATGTCTAGAAAACTGTACTTCTAAAATATGTTTTAAGTTCTGTAGTTTATTCTTTGCTGTCCTTCTTACAGAAACCTTTGGTTACTTTTGGTATTATACTCAGTTCATATGTCTCCGTGAAATCAGATCTGTGAGGCCAGTGAAACCAGAGTGGTAAAAGTATCACTTATCTCACATAATGTCCCAGGACTGATGTCCTCTTTAAAATTTCTATCCATGTGTATTCATTTTTTTTCTGATTCGAGGCAGGGACTGATGCTACTGCTAATATTTTCCTTATCTTCCGTAGATCGTAATATGAAATGTTCCTCTCCTGGACTTTTGAAATTAGTCTGAAAAATGTGCTTCAGGGAATGATCATATCGTGTTTCCATGGGATGAAAAATGTTTGCAATAGATTTTCTCAGCTTCTCATTCCTGTGGTTTACTAGTCTTGTAAATATATGTTGATTTTGAAAATAATATTTAATATCTGTGTTATTGCATTACATATCTGAAGGGAAAACTGTTACTTGGTGATTTAAGTGACTTAGATCTGAACTTAAGAAATAGAGATAAAATTAGGCTAGCATTTAATTGTAGCTTAGATTCCAGTAGCTTTAACTGGGAGCAAGTTCTTGGGAAATCTGTCCTGTGTTTATTTTTACCACTTACTGCATTCACTAATTTGGAGGTCAGTTTGTGTAATGAAACTGTATAGATTACATTTATGATAGGCTCAGTTTCACTTCTCTTTTTCTACAAACTCACACCATGCTGCTTGATGTGTTTCCAGTGCTGCTGTGAGAATGTATTCTACATTAAATTTTAAATTATTTTAAAAAAACACATGAGCGTATAATTGATATACAGGTTAGATACCTTTGGTTTTCATCCTTCTTCTCCTTTCAAATGAATCTCTACGTTTTTTGTTTCGACCCAGTAAGTGTGACAATGCATCTGCAAATATTTCATCCTGTGCTTTCTTTCCTTGTAGACAGATTAGTTGTGCACACCAAATTAACAGCATTCTTCCTTACCACTGGACAAATTTACAAATCTATCTCATAAAAGAGCAGATAACTCAGATGAGGTTTTTAAAAATACCAGATACTGGATAGCTGTTATCAAAACATGGCTTGCATAGAAGATTGCCTTTCAGAGTGGAGCTGAATGTGCAGTCAGTGTCTTACCCTCTGCTTTTCAAGCTACAAATACAAATAAAGATGTGACCTCTTTTCCTTTATTACTCCCTTTTCCCTGACAGCTTGACAAATTGTAGCTTTTGGGACATCCCAGTAGTTGATGAGTCATTTCTGCTTAAAAATAGAATTCCTTGCAGCAAGGACACCTATTCCACATTTGACGCGTATGTCATTTCTGACAGAGTCACAGGGCCAACTATAGGGAAAAAACAAGCTCTCTCTTCAGTAAATACCAGAGCTAGAATCCAACAAAACTGAAAAAAAAAGGAAATCTCATCTATGTGAACATGACTGCTTATGTGATTTCAGCCCTTCCCTGTACTTTGCTGACATTTTGAGCTTTTTTTTTAGATAGCTGATGCAATTTGACAACCATTACTATCTCACCTTTTTTCTTTCCTTTAAACCCTCTGAGACTTAACACCAGCTTCGCCAAAGGAAGTGTGTGAAGGAAAGCATTAAAATGGTGTTATCCTTTTATTTGTGAAGCACTTGAAATACTCACAGGAAGAATGCTGCAAGAGAACAGTGATCAAATGAGAAGTTGTGTTGAACATAGGTAGATGTGATAAGGTACCCTATACAAACCTCAATAAGATAGCATAAAATACAAATGTGATTAGTATTAAAAATGGCTATTTGTTGCACTTTAACACTCGGAAAATTCTTATTGCTCTTATCAGACCTAGTGCAATTAAGGGGAGTGAGCCACACTCTGTTCTTCAGCTAAATTGTTAGCTTGTGGTATATTTATTAATCTGGTACTGATGGGAATGATATATCCTCAAAAATGAGGGCTAGCCAGTTATCTAGAACAATTTGATGGCATGTAAAGCCATATCAACGAAATGTGTTTTTTCTGGAGAGTTGCAGAGTTGTTTTTTCTCTGCAACTTGATAAGCATTGGAAATAGTGTATCCAATGCAAGCTGGTTTCTTTGCAACATCCATAAAATAATTAATTCTAACTCAGAAAATTACAGAAATTTGCTAGAGACAGTGGGATTACCTGTAAGATTCATTAGCCAATGTGAGTCTGATAGTCTGGTGCTAATAATCCTAAAAGATTCTGCATCAGCCATGCATTGTTCTTATTAACCTTTTGAATTGAATGTTTTCTCAAAACAAAGGCATTTTCTATTTGCATGTAAGTATTTAAATTTCTGTTACTTAGACCCCATCTCTACTGAAAATGGTTAACATTTTTTTGACAGAGGACTCAGTTTCTATCTGTTCGTGTGAGAAAACGGAGTAAGAATAAAATTATGCTGAACATATGAAGTAGGTTTTGATATTATTTATATTTATGCTATTCATTCTGAGTAAAAGTCCACTTAATGTAACTGGTAGTTCTGCTATTCAGTCATATTTCTCAAAACACCCTTAGTTGACTTAGATTTTAAAAAATAGAAGGCAGTACTGCAATCAGCAATTGGTATGCTAGTATTTACAGAAAATCCATTCTGCGTGTAATCTTTCTGAATAATACTCATGTTTAAAACGCTTCTTGCAAAGCTCTTTGATAATTTTAACTTCCTCTTTTCTCACCTTATATTTGAAATTTGTGTTCAGTGACATGCATTATATTATCATCCTAAAGTTCAAGTGAGAACTTCTGTCAGAGTAAATAAATAAAAAATGACCTATTCTTAGCATCAGTCAGATTATCAGTCACTCTGTATAAAGCCCTGTAACACTTTCACAGTGTTAAACTTTTATTGTAGATTTGAAGTGTTGCAAACCTTTTTTATAAAATTAAGAAAGAGTAGATTAAAAGTGTGTGTGGGGGGGAAGTGTCAAAGTAACTTGAGGGTTACCTTGGTTGCCTTAATGAATTTGCAAGAGGATGCTGAAGAAATTCTTTGAACTGTGAGCTCTAACTGAAGGAAGCATTAGTTGAAATGGATTTTATCGTTTACTGATTTTGAGCATTTTATAAAGAAGAAATAAGGCCAAGAACTAATTTACTCCTGACCACTATTGGTTGCTTATCTATAATAAAATTGTAGCTTATTGGACATTTTTCATTTAATGCTTAAATGCATGTGAAGATATTGTGATATCTTCAGTTAAGCATTTCTTAAATAAGTTTCACTCTTTTAAATTACTGAGATTCTAGACTGGGAAAAGGCTAAATAAGATTGTTAAATACCACTGGTTTTGGAATTTAAGCCAAAGGGCCGCTTGTAATCATTTTGTCACTTTTCTTATTAAACAATTTCAACAATATTTTGCTTTCAGCATGTATCTTCTGATGAGAAAGATATTCAGACCTCACTTTAAAGATGTGATGTGATACAAAGTCTTCAATTTACTTAGAAAACTAATAGCAGTGGTTAACTGACCTTGCTGTTAAAAATGTATATTAATTTTCAATCCAAATACTTGACTTTGTCTTCCACTTCCCTTCTTTTTTCTGTTAGTTATCTTTCTACTGTAATATTTTGTAGAGATATTGCTAGGCATGTGCAAATCACATTTTAATCCCCTCTTTTCTATATATTAACTGAATTTAGGAAGCTCTTTCAGTTTCTTAAAATAGTACAAGTTTTGACTAACTGGTTGTAGCAGCTTTTTTTTTTTTCTGAACTCTTTGGCATTTCCATTTTATTTCTAATATTTTAGTTGAAGCATTTTACAGTCCAAACTGGATACTACTGGACATTAATATTTCAGTGATTTTGAGTACTTCAGTGAAAGCTCTACTTTTTCTTGTTCTCATCTTGTTATTGATGAAAGGCATGATAGTTCTTTATGAAAGGCAGAATTTCTGTAGTGCTCTCCGTTTTTATTGCTGCCCATTTAGCCAAAACAAAAACAGTATCATGCTATTAATAGTGAAGAAAACTTTTCCTTTTGTGTGCATTGTAGCAGCTGTTTATTATTTCAACTGAAACTCAGGATTCAGTTTCTTGCAAACCGTTGTAACCTGTCTTCAGTGTTAGCTCTATGTATGCTCACGTATTATATGTGTAGCTAAGCACATATTACATAATACTTTCTTTTTGTGTTCACGTATGGAAATTCCATCTCTGAAAACGTGCTCTTAAAACTTGAATTGATATGAATAGCCTGTTGCGCATAGATCAGCACAGCACTTTGCTATAGCTGCTTATATATTCACTTTATTCTCCCAGAGTCTCAACTCCTGTCATGTACAGGATATGAAGAAAAAAGTACAAAGATTTTAATTAATAGAATTTAAAAATCTGATTTTCTACTTTTCCTGGGCAGTTTCACTGCAGTAGCATTATTTTGTGACTTCTTGTAAAAGCAAAAGAAGCAGAAGGTAGTAGGTACTCTTCAAACCCTTAGAAAAGAGGCATTATCCAGCTTCTTGGATATGGACTTTCTTTTCTAGAATAAATTTATTGCCATATAATCATAAAATATGATCAGTAGATTTAGGATCTTTTATACTGATATACTATATAATCTGTAAATTAATAATATTTTTATTAAACTTTGGAAAGAAAAATATAATTTCATACAAGTCATTGCTGAATATAATATGGGATGTAGGCCAGTGAGTATAAACACTTTTGTTTGGAATAAGTGTGGTGTGTGGGTCGGGGTTTTTTTGTTGCTTTTTTTTTTTGTGTTTTTTTTTCTTGGTTTTTTTTTCTTTTTCTCCAAACACCGTTGCTAAGTCACAGGATGGTGAATGCTGACAGGATATATTTTCCAGGACATAAATGGAAATGAGTCTATATTCCACTTAACCTACTGAATTCCTTAAGCAGAAAGGAGGCATTTATTTCTTTTTCTGTCAACCTAGTATTTTAAACAAAGATACGTAGGATTAGTTGCCTTTAAAACAGATTTGAAGGGTTTTGGTTTTTTTTAATGCAATGATGCTATTAATAGGTAGGTGTAGCAGCAGTGAAACACACTAATAAAATGCAGGCGCAATAGATATGTCTCAAAACAGATGAGAAAGTGCAGTTATTCAGAAAACTTGATGCCATAGCATTTCTATAATGGACTTCAACCCCAAAGTTTCTTGGTTTGGGTTTGTTTTGTTTTTTTCAACGACAACCTGTATATTCATTGTCTGACCATCCAGAAACTAAGATTTGCAAATCAGATTCTGTCTTTCTTGTAGCTGTCTGTAGCACTAAAGTTTTTGCAAGTGAATTTTAAATATTATTTCTATCAGCTATGCTGCCAGAATGTAGAATAAGCAAACTGATTTTCCTACATACATGTTTGTGACCTCCATGAAATATTATGCCATTTAGTGAGATCGTGTCTTGGAAGACACACTGAGGTAGAAAAGGCTCTGTCTTTGTGTGGCAGCTTTTCTGTTAGCAATTTATTAGCATTTTTTTTCCCCTTATCACATTACAAGTGAATTTTCCACAGAACAGATTCTTCTTTTTTCATTTAAGTTACAGAAGTCCATGAATCTGACAAGGGATTAAACTGATTTTCTGTTTGATTATTTCTTTTCAGTTTCAAATGATTTGGGAATTCACTTTCCCAGTTTTTTTAGCAGAATTTTTTGAAGATTTCACATCTCATCGCAGCAGCCATATATTCTGTGTCAATGGATTTGGTAGCATCTGTATAAGGATAGCCACAACTGTATCAAATGCAAATCCCCTTTCTTCAAAGAATCTTTACATCATCCGCTTCAGAGACAAGAGTGTATGGTGGATTCATCAGCACAAAGGAGAGCAAGGATACTGGATAAGCATCGTAGGGATTAGTGGGATTTTAAAGGTAGCAGGGAATTTAGGAAAAAGTTTGTTTAATTCTCTCATACTTATGGAAGTCTGGATCAACTTTACTGAAGCCAAAAATGTTGCACAGTGTACAAATGGCATATATACACCTGGAATACATGGCAAATGAATCTGATTCTAATGTCTGTCCTTGAAGACAAACGTTCTGCCCATGTTAGCAAGTAGTTGTCCAAAAGTAGTACTTACTCTTTGACTAAAACAGTTGCTGCTGAGAAGCCTATGTTCACACTGTACCTTGAAGGGTGTTTACTTCAGATTAGATGTAGTCAACTCGCAGGAAGTGAAGATTCCTTATGCAATTGTGAGCTATTAGATGTGTCCCTCAAGCACATCTTCCTACCTAGTTTCATCATAAAGAAATGTCCTTTGTGTGCTCTGACAGTATTCTGCAACAGAAACTAAAATTCAGTAGGCAGACATGGACAGGAGATTAACTTCAAAAGCATGGTTTTGATCCAAGCTAAAATGCTAGTGTATATACACTCTCAGAGCTTCCAGACCCCTTCTGCTGTAAGATCAGTCGAAACTACTGAATAATGGATGGATATTGGCAGGATATAGGAAATAGTTTTCAATACATTGTTAGCATAGTGAAGATGAGTGTGCTTTGTTGCTGACAATTTCCCCATAAACATCACAAAACTCAGAATTTCCTAATATTCTTTTAGACTCTCACACTTATGGCTGTGACAGTAGGTTGAAGAGCTATTTGTCACTTGTAAAATACTATAGCTATCTCCTCTTAATAAAGATCCACAAAATTACTTTTTTTTATTATATTTTTAAAGAATTTCATCTGTTGTTACTTCATGGACCAAATTCACAGGTTTGTTTTGTTTGTTTGATTTTGTTTTGTTTGATTTTTTTATTTTTTTGGATTTAGTTTTACTTTAAGACCATAGGACATGTTTTCAAGACAGAGACAGAAATTGATGCTATTGCTTGAAATTAAAGCTACCTTGGCTGAAAAAAATTTATCTTCTCAGTTGAATGCACTTAGTGAGATGTTGTAGAATTACTTATGGTATGATATAAATCCTATTTCATTATTCCTATCTTAGTAACAAATTGGAGAACCCAGAAATTGGAATGTATTTTAGCACTGTCACAAACTTTTGTTACTAACCGTGTACAAGCTACTTACATGTAGCCTATTTTTCAGAAGTGCCATGTATCTGTGACTTACTGACTTTACTGGAAAAAGTTAACACTAGAAAATTTAGCTTCCAGCCCTCTGTGTGTGTGTGCTTGTGTACTTGTTCTGACTTCTTGTGTTTGGTTGGTTGGGTTTGTTTTTTTGGTTTTGAGGGAGTTTTTTTGGGAGGAAGAGTGGAAAGTTGTTGTTTTGTTTTTTTTTGTTCGTTGTTTATTGGATTGGGGTTGTTTTGGGTTTTTTTTAGTTGGTTTAGTTTTGGTGTTTTGGTTTTTTGTTTGTTTTTTTTTCCTTCTTTTGATTATCTGTATTACTCATGTTGCAACTGGGAGATCAGGTAAAAAAATATAAGACTAAGACTTCAATGTTGGAAGCAAATTCTGTATCTCAGTCCTAACGTGCAATCTGAGAGTTGAAGGAAAATCTAACTTCCAAATGTTAGTTTCTATAATGCAGTGATAGCTTTAAGTGAGGCTTACCCATTCCTATGGTTTGATATTTCTGAATGAAAGACATAACATGGACAAAGATATGCAGCAATAGGAAAATGTAATTAGGAAATAAATTTATATAAATAGAGAAGTAATTGTATTTATTGGGTTTTTTTATAATATTTAGATTAAAAATGGGAACAAAAGAAAACAAATATACGTACTGGGAAGTCTTGATGTGAGTCAGCAAAGCCAAAGATCCCTATTTTATATTCCTTATTGTGACTGGATGCATATCCATTGTTGCTACCTTTTCTGGTTTTGTAGTGATACGAAACTTCCCTTCATATCTAGTCTCTAAGAAAATTAATATGGGGGGAAAAAAAGAGAAGTATAAAATTACTTAAGATTTTGCTGCAAATACTATGCAGTAACAGCACCAACTGGTGCTAGTTATTACTAGTGTCAGATCGTCCCCTGAAATATTACATTACAAAGATTAATAAGCTAGTAGGAAAGGGCACATAAAGTTTTTTTCTAACATCTAGTTTTAATAAAAATATATTAATAGTAGAATAACAGCAATAATAAAAATAAATAAAAATAAAATA
>VWZK01007171.1:129319-159499 GCA_013396935.1 Baryphthengus martii
AAAAATAAATAAAAATAAAATAATAAGATAAAAAATTTTCTAATCTTTTGCAGACTGATTTGAGAGACATCTGTGACAAATATGTACGTTTTTTCAAAAACTGAGATATTTATTGGTCTCTGTCAGATGTGCTGTCTCTCTCTTCTTCCCCTTTATTCAATCATATGGTTGCATTCTGTACTTCCTCATCAAAAATAGGAGTTTGGACATAGTTTTTATAGTTATTTTTTTCCCTTGTATCTTCTTAATCATCCTCTATTATCTGTCTCACCTGATTCTTCAGAATTATTCACATAGTGAATAAGAATCATCTTATTCACAGACTGAACAAGAATCTCATCAAAATCTTACCTATCCCAAATATGACTATCATTTATGCATTTACAGGTAGTTTTTATATCCTAGTTACAGACATATGTAGTATCAATGACAAATACTATTCTGGCTAGCTCTTTGAACAACGCAGTATTCAGTTTTCCCATTTATCATTTAAAATTAGAGAACACAGGTGGTTAATATCTCTGGGTATTAGTCTCTTAGTGCTATTCATTTTAGAAATAATTGTATTAAAAATATTGTTCCTACTCATAAACATTAAATACTTTATTATACTGGAATATTTGTGTAAAATGAATGACCCCCAGTGGTCATGTTGTAGATTCCCTGCTGTCTTTTGCCACTTTTCCTCCTAATACTGATTCAAATGGAATTATTTCAGATGAGCCACATTTGCTAATTATTTTTGTGCTAAGAACTTACTTTCAATATGAAATTGCCACAGATCTGTCCTGGAATGTGTATTTTAACAGCTAAGGAGCCTAATATATTTGGGAGATAATGAGTAGACAGCAAATATAGTTGGAAATTCTTCAGATAAGATCTGTGTGTACAGAAACGAGATCTGCACTCAATGATGTTTTGGCATTTCGCAATGTATTTGTTTCTTAATGTTTTTGAGAGAGATTAACTAAAGATTATTTAAAAGCAAAAAAAAAAAAAAAATGGCACTAGGAGGACCTTGTAGTAATAGACAAGTGATTTTGATGTCTGCATATTATAATGCAGTGTTAATATTTTGAATTTTAAAATAATATTCCCTTAATTAGTTATCTATATTAATCACGGACATAGAACCAAGCCTTTTTCTCTGCAAACACTCCCTCAAATATTATAAAGGGAATATTTTGTGCTTCTGATTTTATTCGGATCAATATGAACTGAAGATTGTTGGTATCTTAGAGGCTCAGACGCGCTATACTGTATAAACAGATCTTAGCTTAGTAGCGTTTTTTTCCCTACAGCAAGTTCATTTAATAGATCTTTAATGGGAATATTTATGGTGTGCTACCTAGAGTATTACTCTGACAGACAAAATATATATTAATGTTTCTGTTCTTTTTTTTTTCCATTGGGGATTTATATTAAACTAAGCTTTTCAGCATGTGATACATAGAGATATTACCTTTTCTCTGGATATGTATGTTTACACATACATGTGTATTTGTTTTAAATGTTATGCATTCTGTAGGTAACAAACATGAGTAAAGCAAAAAAGATTCACAGCCACTCAGCAAGAAATCAGATTCAGGCCTCAATCAAAAGGGGGGAGAAAAATGAAACTCTTCAGGGTGGTAGCTTGCCCTCCTTTTCCAGATATTAATAAGTCCCTTTTATATTGAATTTCAGTTCACATCAGTGCTGGAAGTAGCAATAAGCAAGAATTACAGGTTAGAAATATAACTTTAAGCAGCAGACCAGATCCTTTAGCAAACCCAGGCTCGGTCTCTGATAAAAATGGAAGTGTCATTCATTGCTGCATTTTGCACACTGTCCTTAGGCTGCTTACTCCCACTTATGCCAGCTGACAGATCTTTTTAAACCCCCACCTGGCATCTGATGTAGATTTTTACATCAAATGCTGATAGAATGGAACATACTCTATGTGGACCTTAGTCTAATACAGGAAACTGATAACTGTTAACACAAAGGGAGACCACCGAACTTGTTGAGCCTGCAAAAGATCCCATACAACATGAGGAAGAAATCGTGATGTGATCGTGATGTAACTCACAAGCGATTCTCTAACATAAATTCAGAGTTAGTTCAAAGGAACTGATGTAGAAACACATTAGAGACAGAAATAAATTCTTTAAATCCATGTGTCTCAAAAGGTATTACAAGGAGAGCTGAGGGCTGGATGGAGAGATTGTGTGATAGATGCAACAGAAACAAGATAAACAGAAACAGAGAGAAGAAAAGGAGAAATTCAGGCCACTATTTCAGACAAATACGTAGATCCCAATTTAACCAGAAAGAGAAGAATATTTGTTTCAAAAGCGAGTGCATATCTATATAATATCAATCCCACAAATTTTAAAAGAGTAATTGTTGATCTAGTGTTGATTGTTTATTGCCTGTTAATTTATGAATTGCCAGTATTGGGAGAAGGGGATACTTTTAGCTTTTTGCACTAGCCCAGAAATGAACAGCAACCCCTCCCCACCAGCTCTTAGTCTTCCCACTGGGTGTTTGAATTTTCCCAAGAGGCCAAGTTACAACTTCAAACTCGTTATTATGACTGGTGAGGAAATCAGTGTTATTTGGCATGCTAATCTATAAAGTGAGTTAATTAGATACATTTCTGTGTACCTTTTTCCTGAAGAATATTTTCTGTGGTACAGTTTCAGTATTTGTTACAGTTACCAGAATTCTCTAGAGAATTCTTTAACTTTAGATCTTGAAAACACTGTTGATGTTACAGTACCTGTTTTATTCTTAAAGTGTCAGAGGACTTGACTCTAATAACCAAGTACTTTTAATAAACTCTGTGAAGTGAGAAAAGAGCTTTTCAAGAAGTTATGATTTACGGCAGCAGGGATTTAGAAATGTTTTTTTAAAGTATTTCCTTAAAGTTATAGTGATTAAGTATGTAAACCAACATTTTTAGCTCTATTCTAGTTGAGTGATCTCTACATAAAGCCAACAACCATGCTGTTTATTTTTCTAATGGTACAGCATTTAAGAAGAAACTCTACAAAGACATGAAATAACACTGCTCACAGAAACGACATCATTTTCAGCAGTCTGTTTTAATTTCCAATCCTTAAAGACAATTAGAAAAAAAAGTTATTATCTCTCAACCGAGCGAATTGGAATTCGAACTATTTGGGCAATTTATCAGAGCTCCGATCGAGCCCCACATTGGGTGCCAATAAATCTGTTGCAGTTTAGGATCAGGGCAGCCCACTACCTATAGCAAATGCTCTCTGTTAACCGCCCTCCCTCCCCAAAGGGGAAGAGAAAAGGAATAAGGGAGAGAGACTTACTAATTAGAAAAGGAAACTAGAACAGCTTTAATGAAAATGGAAAATAATAAGAATAAGAATAAAATGAAATATATAAAAATATGTACCCAGTATCGAACCCAAAATCCCCCTGGTGGCAAGTCAGTCACCATCACCGCTGATGTTGTGCAGCAGGCAAAGGGAAAGTCCCAGACGGGGCCCAGCAGCAGATGGGAACAGTGTTCAGGAGCTGGATTCTGGTGCTGGATTCAGGAACACTCAGATCAGGATCGAACGCAGAACAAACAGAACTCTCCCTGGATTCCAGCTATTGAAGAAATGAGGAAGAATCCGAGCAAGGGCCCAGAGCAAGAGCCCCTGAACTGAGAGTACTGAGCAAGGCCCCCCAGCAGCCAAATATGGCATCTATGGGATGGAATACCACATGGGTCAGTTTAAGGGTACCCATCTGTCCACTTTTCCCTGCAGGTGCGGCTTTTACTTTCTGCACCCCCCAACATGGTACACAGGATCTAGCAGTGGCCTTGGTCTGCACACCAGTCCCTGGTGCTAACTGTAAACATCAGGTGTTATCACTGCTAGAAGCAGCCACTGCCTGTGAAAACAGGCTGCTACTTTCAGAAACTTAGCTGAAAAGTAGAAATGGCTGAACAGAACCGTTCTGTTCTAACTCAAACCAAGACACCCAAGTAACTTTAAACAGAGAAAAAGTTAATATTTTTTAAATACAAAATTATTCTCTTCAGTATTATCCTCATCTTTACTAAACGGAATTTACATTATAAGGAAATTAATCTATGTTAGTATTAGCATCAGCACACAAAAAAATCTAGCCAGACCTACAGCATTAGTGTAAGCTTTGATAAGTGAACTATGGGATTTTTCTTTTACTACTGAGTTGTTACTATGTCCCATGTGGCTACTTAGTGCACCACAGTGTGCTGCTGCTGTAGAAATGCTAAATATGTATTTATAAAAGTGTAATAATAATTCATCATCTTTATAGATCTTAATGCATACATTTGATGAATTTGGAGCATCCAGATCCAGAATTGTGGTTATGGCTCATCATTAGTTATTAGAATGCTCTAGACAAACTAATGGGATCTGACATCAGACAGGGTAGGATTGGTGGCAACCCAAAGAGAAGAGATTGTGCTAGGAAGACATCAAAGGTGGTGAGGAAAGTCTGATCTGCAGTCTTTATAAGCCAGAAGTGTTGAGACCCTAAGGATCTATAGGTATTTTAGAGGAATGTTTAAAACAGTTCCATGTTTAAAAAGGACTCTGATTTTTTTAATTATTTTTTTTATTTTTTCTAGGTGATATATAATATTATTCAAAACCTCCCAAAATGCAGAGATTTTTCTCCTTACTGGGATATTTTCTAAGTATATATTACATCCTGTGTTTTTCACAAGACCTTTGCACAAAATTTACAGAAGTGCTTCCTTAGCTGGTAGTATGCATTATGTATAAGGTTATACCTTTTAAAACTTGCTGTAGAAAAAGAATTAGCTGAAAGTTTGTGAAGAGAATGGAGACTTATTTAAAAAGTTGATTTGATCTTGTCTTGCATGAGATGGGTCAAGGCAATCCTAAGGACATGTACAGCTGAGTGATGAGTGGATTGAGAGCAGCCCTGTGGAGAAAGACTTAGGGGTGTTGATAGATGAAAAACTGAATATGAGCCAACAGTGTGTGCTTACAGACCAGATGGCCAGTTGTGTCCTGGGCAGCATCAAGAAAATTTGGCCATCAGGGAAGTGATTTTCCTCTTGTATTGTGCTCTCATGAGAATCTACCTGGAGTATTGTGTTGAGCTCTGGGGCCCCCAGCATGAGAAGGACATGGACCTGCCCAAGCAGGTCCAGAGGAGACCCACAAACATGATCAGAGATGGACAGAATGGGAGAGTTGAGTTTGCTCAGCATGCAGAAGAGAAGGCTCTAGGGAGACCTTATAGCAGCCTTCTAATACTTAAAAGGGGCTTATAGGGAAGATGGAGAGGAACTCTTACCAGGGAGAGTAGTGATAGGAAGAGGGATAACGGTTTTAAACTGAAAGAGGGTAGATACAGATTAGGTATTATGAAGAAATTCTTTACTGTGAGGGTGATGAGACCCTGGAACAGGTTGCCAAGAGATGTTGTGGATGCCCTTTCTCTCAGTGTTCAGGGTCAGATTGAATGGGGCTTTGAGCAACCTGGTCTAGTGGGAGGTGTCCCTGCCAATAGCAGGGGGCTAGGAACTTGATAATTTTTGAGGTCCCTTCCAACCCAAACTGTTCTATGATTCTATGACAATAGTTAACCTTTCTTTTCCTTGGAGGCTTTATATTAGAAGACAAGGAGAAATTGTGTGGTGGTTTTTTTCCTAAGCTGTTAGAATGTTAGAAGAATTTGCAGGGTTTTGCCAAGTCATGTTAAGTTATGCTCTTGTATTTCCGTAAACTTGACCTGTTTGTTATATAAAGAAGATCCTCTTGTTTTCTCTGTCTCTTTTTGGTGTGGTAGGTCTTGTCACCTTCAAAAGAACCGTACTAATAAATAATGTTCATTTTCTTCTTTAGAACTATAAACAATTTATTTGAGTGAGGGGGGAAAATAGGGCTTTAACTGAAATGCACTGGTTTTCTTTGGATGTTTCACCTTTCAGTTATATCCTGTTTTCTAGGGCTACATATTTTCTAATAGGAAAAAAAAGGAAAGAAAAAGGAAAAACAAAGTGTAGGAAACGAGTAAAATTCTCATCCTCACACCCAGAACAGAGTATGTTAAAAGAGAAGCAAGCTGTAGTGGCCAAGGTTGAATATCACATGGCCTAAAATGTTCAGCACCTCACAATGTTTTCCAATACAGAGTTCCCATTCCCAAACTGTCTTTTCCAAACCACTTCCCTGATCTTATGTGCTAACATTTCTTTTGGTTTTCCCAGCATTTGCTGCTGTTCCAAACAGCTTCCCATGTGAAAGTGAGTGATCCATTTCTTGTGGCCAAGTTTGAAGTTGTCTGGACCTTTGTGAAGAAATGTTTGATGGTGTTGAAATATGTTTAATTAGTGACTAGAATATATGCATTAGTAATCAAATTAATTCTGTAAAGCTCCTTTTAATATTGAAGAATAGTTACCATTTCAGAACATCAAAACCTGGTTATAGACAAAACCTTTGGTCATTTACAAAAAGGATGAGAACCTGAAGTACTCTGGCTTATATGTGAATTACTTTTGTTTATGATTCCTGCTTTAAAACAATTCAGTAAACCCACATAATCATGGTTACAATTTAAGCAAAGTCATGTGTAGAAAGAATAGAAAATAAATTCTTCACAGACCTGTAAGATCTTAAAGTTCACAGCAATACTTTCTATCTCTTTCTTCCTAATAAAAGTGGTGTAACAATATAGTTGGGAGTCAAATCTGCTATACTTAGGTGCTTTTGTCAAAATTATTGGTCAAAATGTTACCATTTTAAGCTAAGCACCATTCTTCAGTTTCTCAAACTTGTTAGACAGCCTTAGAAAAATTACATCAGAGAACTGGCAAGTAATTGTGTATCACACTGTAGGCTATGGCTTATTTGTGAACTGTTCCTTTTGGCTGATAGAACCTCTGAAAAATTAGATCTTTTCATTATATTGGAGAGTGAAATCATTCTAAAGTAGGGGAATAGTGAGTAATTGTGCTCTGGTGGGATTATCTTTCTTCTTTGTGAACAGAATGTTTTCAGAGAACTGCAAATTTCTGAAAAGTAAAGAAAAAAGGACTGACCATGTTAAGTCATCTGAGCGCAGCTGGCCCAATAGCTGTGTGCATTTCAGAGCAATGCTGGAAAAGCCTCTTAGACTTTTTGATGGGCTCAATGTATTAGCTTTCTGACTTGAGTATCTCAGACTGTGATCACTTATGTTAATATTTTGGTGATCACTTGTGATCTGGCATAGGTACAAATTGGACAAGATGATCTTTCAAGGTTCTTTCCAACCCCTAACATTCTGTGATTCTGTGATATTCGGAAAATTATTAAATAGATTAGAAGTTATTGGTTCCATTCATAACAAGATAGATGAACACATTTGTTTAAATGAAACAAGGTTTCCACACATTTGATAGATATATGGGTAGGGCATTCAAATGTTTCTAAACTGCAAACACCCTCTATCTCTTAAAGTTCAGTATCTGTGGTCTGGAGATCATTCTGGACCATGTTCTTATTTGCATACATGTGCTATGGTGTAGCACATGGATTTCACAGTTTTCTGTGAGTTTCTATGGTTTAGTACACTACAAACTGCCAAAGAGTCAAGCAAGGGATATAAGAGATCACCATCTCCAACTGCCAAAGAACTGTGATATATTCATGAGCAGGTGGGAAGGAACTGTTAGTAGTCTGATTTAGAGGCCCTTTTTAAAAATTTGTTTTTATTCTATCAAACCCCCTTCCAAAACCAAGTTGGATTAATTCACTTTAAAAATGAAACAAACTTCCAAAGCAGCTTCTGCACTTAGAGTGTCAAAATGGCTATAATGGACCTGCCTGCGTAATATATATGCTATAGATATATCTTTGGAAAGAAATCTGCCAACTGTAGAACACATGCATTGGCTCTTCTTGACACGTTACACATAATGACATCTGGTGACAAAATATTATTAACAGCAGAGATCAAAAGGACATGGCATATGAAGACAGTTGTGGCTGCCAGCAACCTAGATTGCATTATATGGCCGTCTTGGAAATATCTGTTAGGCTCTGTAGGGTGTCAAGATATAGGTAAATTGACAAGGCTGACAGAGGAGTTTGTGGGTAGAGGGCTGAAGGATTTTTGACTGCTGAATTAAGGGCAGTTGTTTTACAATGAGAACTTTAAAGCTATAGATGCATAGCAAAACTGCCTACTGTAATAATGGCGATGCACATCCTTCCATTCTCAGGGAACCTTTCAGGCTTCCATTAGC
The DNA here is from genome assembly GCA_013396935.1 of Baryphthengus martii. Lineage (NCBI taxonomy): Eukaryota > Metazoa > Chordata > Aves > Coraciiformes > Momotidae > Baryphthengus > Baryphthengus martii. The sequence goes on from VWZK01007171.1 coordinate 137,583, forward strand.
TCACTGGTTGGCACCAAAAACATTATCACGAGAACTCAGTTATTCCACAGCTTCAGTAAGCTGTCACTGTGGTTGTATATCACTCTCTAAACTTTCAGGCAATCTTAATCTGTAAAATGTTAATATGGAGAAAAGTTGACAGAAAAAGGAAAGATTCCCCAACCACTGACTAATTGTTTTGTAACTGTTTTCTGTTAACACCTGTTGATAATGATATGTTTGACCCAAAAGTAGGAGTGTGATACCAAACATTTTTAGTTAAAGGTCAGACTGTGTGGAGGGCTAAAAGCTGTAAGAGTTTCAGGAGGCATAGCCAAGAGGTGGTTTCTGTAGGTTTTGTTTGAATGGTTTTCATTTAGAGGTTAAACTTAGGTAAGATTCTATCAAGATTCACAAATGAAGATTTTTCAAAAATACTAAAAAATCTGTATGTCCTGCACCTCTGTTAATATTGCTGTTAAATTTTGATTTTCTTAAGTTTAATTCTAGTATTTAAATCTGTAGAGCCAGCAGTATTATGAAATATCATTCTTTTCTGTGTAGCAAGCAGTGGACCTATGACCTTTTGTTAGTGTTTTCCCAAGAACACCATGACACAAATCCTGCACCCTAGTAGTCATTCTGGGACTTCTGTAAGCTAAGTACAGAATATTTTATTCCTACAAGTATTCATGTTGGGTTTTTTGTTATCAAATTTCTTTCATATTGAATTTCTTTCATGTTGTTGTTTTTTAATATTAGAATAGCTCTTGCTAATATAAATATATTTTGCAAAAATGCAGTAATATCTAAACCACAAGAGAATTACTTTGCTTTATTCATGCACTTCCTCTGAAACACAGAGCAAGGTAGCTTTATATTACAAGGTGGATTGGAAAAAAGCAATCCCTTTTGCCTGTTCATTTTTGGGTGTGATCAAACAGCTATATCCAGCACCTTCAGAATGCATAGGATATATTGCAGGAATGGCATTGACTTAGTGATACACATTTTTGTAATTACCTTTTTACTTTAATGAAAAACAATGCTAGGCAGTGATTACAAAATAGAATAATGCATATAATGCTCATTTTAAGCTTGTTCCATCTCATTTATGTCCTTAGCATAACAGCCATAAGATTGTGGTTTTGTTTTCCTTTTTTCCACTGTGTAAAGTCCTGTAAATTAATTTTTTGTGCAAAAGTCAATTTTGAGAGCACTTATTGAGGAAGACAGGTTGGGAAGTCAATATGACAAATAATACTTCGCAACTTTTACTTTTAAGTAATTAAATCAAGCAATTGCTAACCTTACCACTCCTGGCCAACAACCTATACATAAGCCTGAGATATTTTAATAAAAAAAAAAAAAATTCCTTTGCATCTCAGCCATTAAAATTTTCCACTGGATTAAATATTCACTTGCTAGGTTTTGGCCTAGAAAAATTTCATTCTGGCATCATCAGACCTTAATGGCCTTGACAGGCTGCCCAGGGCCTCCCCTGCACATGGCCCGGGAGGCTGCTTAACGCTCAGCCTCGACCAGGCTGTAGGGGTGCTGCCCCAGCCCAATTCCCTGGCTTTAGGTGGGATTTCCTGGTCCACCCAGACCTCCTTCCTGCAGTGCCCACCCCCTGAAGGATAGGATTCTTGGTGGCACCCATTGCTGGCAGCGCTTTGCTGCATGGGCCTAGGCAGTGGCACTGCAGGGGAGCCCCATTACATGAGGGCCCAGCCATGGCTATATCACAGCTGCCCTGGGGTTGCTGGTTACCCTCAGAGAGCAGCCACCCTCGCTGTTCCCCAGACATCAGCATGGGACAGGGCTCCTGGGGTGCCTGCGCAGTGCATCCTACGAGACTAGTCCAGTCCATGAAGGCCTACTGTTGTCCTCAGGGCCCTGGCATTTCACAAAGCAACATTAAGATAAGCCATTCATCCACTTTGGTGAGATGTAGCAGTTACACAAACAGACATTTTGAATGCTTAGACATTTTTCAATGATAATTAAAATAAATTAAAAAAAAAAAAATTAAGTTCCCAGCCTATCCCAGGAAATAGCCAGAGAGCTTGGAAACAATTCCTTGTCATCACAGCTGAGCGGGGGAAAAAAAAAAAAGTAAGTCTTCCATTTCAAAATCTGGTGATAAGTTCAAAGCTGAGCATGTGAAGAGGCACTACAGTGCTCTGCCTGATGTTTGCTAGACAATCTGTGGAGCCTTGATTGCTGAAAGGAATTAAAAATTAATTTTAGGAGCATTCACAAGTCGGTGAGAACTTAATTACTTTCTTTGAAATGGTTAGTCCAAACTTTGTATTAAATTTTATGGTCTTTCTTCTTCTCAGTTTACTGTCCCAGTTCTTCCTTTAAGCATGCCTAAAAATTGTAGGTAAAAAATGTTAAGCTTCCTGGGCAGTGCCTTTATGTGAGCTACCAACCAAGTATAGAATACAGAGTCTTTTATCCTCACAAATCTCCCTAGTAATTTATTATTACATAGTTACACTATTCTATGTCATAATAGTGTGATTTCATGCAAGTAGAGTATGTGCTAATATATAATAGTTCAAACTTTCACCAGGATGTAGTGCAGTTACATTAATTGTACAAATAAACTGTAGTCACCTATGATTTGCTTCAACACTAATGCAGCATTTATATTGAAAAAACTGAGGTTGTGAACTCAGGAAATTGTGGGTTTGTACACCAAAACACAGCAGGGTTTTCAGGTAACACTGAAGTTTTCTAGGGCATCCAGGGAAAAGTCTTTTCCTTCTATGCGGTATTTTATGTTACTGTAGATACTATATGCTTGCAAGATTGAGGTTCTAAATGATTGGCTTTTGAACAAATGCAAGGTAAAATACAGAATGTGATATGAGTATAGTCTAAGATGAGAAATGAAAGGAAAAAAATCCAACCAAACAACCCCAAACCTATTAACCCAATTTTACAGCTGGAGGAAAGAGTCACAGGCAGAATGATTTGAGGAGAGGAGAACCCAAAATAGTCATTTGGTTTTAGTCATTTGCCTTACCTACAGAATCAGTTGTCCATTTTAGGGTTACGTATCTTCAGTATTTTTTCTTTCTTTTAGTGATAGACATACTCAAGTGCATTATACCTGGTGGTTTAACCTGTCTCTTAGCAAAACTACAGTTTTGGCTGAATACTGTAGCTGAAATAATTCTTTGTAGTTCACATTTTGATTACATATGTGTAAGAAAGGTTTTTGAATGACCAAAAAAAAAAAGAAAATGTACTCTTTTGCAAGATAGTAGCAATACAACAGTATTACTGTGGCTAATTTTTCCCAGTGGTGTTTGGAAAAACAATCTTTTGTAGAAAAGACAGCAAATTTTCAGTGTCCATGCGGTGTGTTGATCATTCCAGCAACTCTTGGTGTAGTTGCAGAATGTATTTAACAGATTTTAAGATCACTGTTGTTAGTGGTAAGCCTATGTATCTTAGCCTTTAGAAAACTCTCTGTACTCTGTGCTGCATTAAAAAAAAAAAAAGTACTTCTGAGTTTGATAGAGATTAGAGTCAAAAAATCTGTGGGTGTACAGAACAGACTGAAAGACAAGTAGAAAGAAAAAAAATTGAAAGAAAATATGTCTCTTCACCACTTCCCTAAATGACGCGATCATGTGACCTGTGCAAAATAAATTAAAATCCCTAAGCTTATTCATTATGGGCAATATGCCACGCCTTTTTCTTTGGGTTTTTTTTTTTTTGGATCAAGAGCTCTGGCTTAACACATAATGGTAATTGTCTTACTTGCCAGTTCTCTCAAAATATTTGGAACTCCCACGACTTTCTGTCACTCTCTGGCAGCTGCTCACAATCTCTTGAACAGCTGCTGTTATCTCAGAAATTTCTGATTCATTTTCTTGTGAGGTTGCAGTTGCAGCTCCAGCTGGTAATTGTGGGTTGCAGGCCTCACCTGCCACCAACAGAAGCTTCTGTTCTCTGATTGTGTATTTCCTGATAGCAACTCAGTTTCCTCATTTTTTGTGCAGAAGAGAAAGGCAGATTGGAGTCTGCCAAGAGAACAGTTAGGATTATCACCAGCAAAGACAGAAGGGATCATCAAACAAAGGAGCATTATCACTAATCATCCTCCCCCAAAACTGAGCTAGTATTTACTAGTAGGCGTGGTTCATTGTCTTGGATCTTTTCATCTACTTCTGCGAACAGTTGAGTTGAGAAGGACATATTGATGGGTAGAAGAAGATAGCATGCATTGCTTACATTGACAAATGTGTGGGTACCAGTTTTGGAATCAGAATTTTGAAAACAGACTTAGGAGAATCACTCTTTGATTTTTAAGGACATCCTCTGGTGGTGCTTTTGCTCTGCTTTTGCTTTTCCTTGACTTGGGAAAAAACGATCTTCATCATAGCTATTAGAAAATCTACATTAAAAAATAATGCTATATTAATTACTTTAGATGGTAATAGAAACTAATTCCTTGTTATTCATAGTAATATTTTGAGCGTACAACAGTATCTTTTAAAAAGCTATTTTCATTGGTCCATATGAGCTTAAGAGTCTTGCTCAGAAGGTAAGCTGTGATCTACGAGTCCTGACCAATGGTCAGACTAGTGTCTCTTCCTATGCCATTGGGACCGCAGAATCTTCTGACCCAGGCTGTAACCTTTAGCTTCCTGCATATTTAATTTGTTTGTTTTACTACTTGCTTGAGCAGTTAGTTTACAAATAGAGGTCATAGGCAGTTTGACTATGAAAAAACTGTGCCATTTGGGCACATCTGTGGCCACATGACTGGTAACTTCCAGAAGATCCCCTTTTGGCAACAACAGGCAAAAAAAAAAAATCCTGTGATCCAGGTATGATACGGAAATGACAAATATAATGGGAGTTATATCTGAAAAGTCAGGATAGTTATGGTACCCAGTAACTTGATGTGCATTTCTCTGTAGATAGTTACTGCTAAAAACACCTCAGGTTCCAGTGCAGTTTTTAAGAGGTATGCTTACAGTGCCTGCTTGTTAATCAATGGAAGATATTCTTTGGGTTCATATAAGTGCACAAATATGAGGATTTAGTATACTTAAAGTCTTTTTTGTATGTACTCAGCACTAGATTTCTGCAAGATTTTGGATCTTGGTAAGTGGAAATGTAGGCACAACTGAATCCTACTGAGTTAGTAGCATGGCATTAGGAGTCTGTAGATTAGGAATCTGTAGATTTTTTTTGGTGTACCATTAGGGGACAATGTTTTTAAATTTCTGTGTTAAGCATTAGTACTTCAAGATGCAGCTTGTAGTAGATGTTTGCAATGAGAAATCTGGGAATTTCTTTGTGAGTTATTCAGATATTGTATGTGAGAGAATTTACAAAGCCATGACTAATAAACATGTGGTTCTCAGAGCTGGCACGAGAAATGCCAACCATGGTAGACCAATTAAAACATTAATCTTCCAGTATTTTGGGAGAGGAAGGAGCCCTACTGTGGGATTGAAATATGAACAAATTTGGCAGCACACTGGTAAACAGGTTATTTCACCACATAAACATATTCCCTCACAATATTTGTAATTGGTGCCACAAATGACCTTTAAACATGTTTATAGTATATTTAAATTGTAGTGTGTAACTTTGCTGAACTTCTAACTCTAAAATGTTAGACCTACCCTGTAACTAATATGGAGCCAGTGAGGTGTGAAAGAGGATTGCTTAAACTATAAAGTTAGTGTTTGTTGTGCTTATATTGAATGCCAAATTAAGGTATTCTGGTCACACAGAGCACTGGACATGTTTATTCTCTCCCAGTTTCTGAAGCCGAGTTTCAGAAGAACTGATATATCTGCATGTCTGAAGTTGAGAGCTTAGCAGCTGAACTTAATATATTAGTAAGGATGCTTTTGGTTTATCTTCCTTTATTCTACTTGATCTTGAAAAATTCTTGCAGAAACGGTGAGGAAGGCTGAGAAATTATTAAAACCAGTATCTGCTCCTTTGAGACTTTATTTAATGGGCTGTTTTTCTTCACTGATATATAGAGCTGTATAGGTTTATTTTGTTACTTCAGTCACAAGAGTTTCTTAATATATTGTCTTGTTGAGAGGATGAGGCCCACCCCAAACGCCCATGGCCTTACCTATGCAATTTTGCAAATTGCATTAGTGTTAGTGGGGTTAAGCTGTTGGGTTGAATTCCCGCTATTTCCATGAGTCAGGCAAAATTTCCTTTTAAGATTAAATATTTTATGGAGATGGTTGAAAGACCAGTAATGTCTACCCTTCTCAATATTATCTTTCTCAAATATTTCTGGAAAAATCAGGAGAAAATTTACAAAACACAAAGCCAGGTCTGTACCAATTGCTAGGAATTTGTCTTATTGATGGTCACTATTGGCAAGGACAAGCAGTGTTAAAAGAATTGCTGAAATGCTTGTTCTTATTATTTGTCCTTAGTCATCATAATTAATATAGCTGTAAAGCACAAAACATTTTTGCATTGTAGGCAAAGTCTGTGCTTGTCAAGTAAACTAAAAAAATTACAAACAAGGTGTTGGGTGGGAGGATACCACCCAATGGTACAAGAGTGAACAGGGTCATAGAATGAGACACAGAGACAGGATACAGATAGCCTCCTGGAAGTTTTACACCAAAGCTCTGTAATGGTTGGTACCTGAGTGAATTTGATAAATACTCCAGAAAGAAGTTTTGTTTTGTTTTGTTTTTTGCTACATAGATAAAACTTGAGCTTACAGAGAAAGAGAATTTTTACGTTTAAGTGACTAACAGTGAAAAGTACATCAGAATTCTTTTTTATTGATTAGGAGTGTCACTGACAGTTTTATTGGGTTTGGAGAGCTGGGAATGTATCTGCCTTTGTAGATTAATCAGCAGAATAATCTTTCAGCAGGAGATAAATGAAAATAAATGACTTGGTTGCACGAGAACAAAGTCTGTTGAGCATAGTCTAAAATCATAAATGTCTCACTCAAAGACACGTACCTGGTGAACGTTTGGAGCTTTCCTCTTTTCTGTGGACAAACAAACAATTAAAAGCCCAAGGTTGAATGCCTCCAGGATGGAGAGAAAACAGGAAGAGAACGGAAAATGAAATCTAAAATTTTAGTAAACATGCGGACCACCACAAGTTAGTGGTAAAGAAATACCACAGAAAATGGGAGGGAAAAATTAAATGTATGTGGCAGGCTGACAACATTTATTTAAAGATAGAATTTTCATTCTCTGAGCTCTAGATCTTAAAATTGGCAGACATTACACTGAAGATTGCTTTTTTTCTCAACATTTTGAAAAGCAGTCTTTGGAGCTACGTTCTTTTTGACATTCACAGAGGGTAGCAAGTGGGTGATATAGTATGAAGAAGAGTCTGTGAAGTACCTACATATGTATGGATAGTACTTAAAAAAAAGCTTTTCCCCAAAGGAAGAGTTGCTTGCATAGAGACAAAATTATCCAGGAAAAGATTTCCATGCAACAAAATACGGTAAGACGCAATGGAAATAGACCTTAGCATGACAGCAGACCTGCTAAGGAAATAGGATATTCTGAGCATTAACTTAACAGCATGTGGCTAGTAAAATTCCATGCAGTGCATAGCTATTTATATAAACGTCCTGATTGTTATGAATTCTCAAAGATATTTTAGTAGAGGAGGAGAGAGGTTTGATGGTGGTTTGTTAAAATACAGAAAATAAACTCTATTCCTTTTTCAAACTACTGATTTGTGTGGAGAACTGAAGCTTATATCCAAGTGAAAAACAGCTAGTGGGAACCTGGAGTTGGGAAATACTAGTTGCTGGTACCACCGTAATGGTACATTGATCAGGATATCAGTTTCACAAGACGAGTTGTGAAAACTTGGCATCATCCTTGCTCAAATGTAACTACTAATAGACTTTTTCTCCCTGCGCCCTCCCACTTTCTGCAGAATTGTTGCTGCTGAGGGAAGTATTACCCTTGCAGTAGCATGTTGTCCTTGTAGAGAGCATGACACAGACTCTCTAAGTAGGATCCTGTCTAACAAAATCAGGAAAGGATTCAAACTCTTTTGTATTTAAAAACAGCTGTGCAGCCAGTATACCCTTACTCTCATCATTCCTTGAAAATATTGTTGGGAGTAGAAAGGCGTCTGTGATACTTCTTTCATTTACTTGTATACGTCTTCCACCCCTTCTGACTCTACATAGCTTGTCCACTCCCCAGCAATTTGGTTTGAGTGCTGGGTAAAGCAGCTTTCTGCTTAAGAGAATGCAGAAGTCACTTTAGTTTTTCTCACTGTCTGCACTGCCATCTGAATATGTATCAAGTTCATATGCAGCAAGATCTTAATTCCCAACAGATACGAGTAAGCTGGTACTCCATCTGGGAATTTTTTAAACTTTCTACTGATAGAAACACACATATGTGAAGGGAAGGAAGCAAATAGTGCGGGGACTGTGGAAATGAAAGTGCATAGGAATTTGGAGTGTCCTTAGTGCCTTTGTTATAAGTCTTTATAAATCTTCTTGTTCACTTTCAAGTCAGTTCTTGGAACTGAGGATCATGTTAAATTGAGGAGTCATCGAAGATTAGCAGCTGAACTTAACATATTAGCAAGGGTGCTTTATGTTTGAGGGTCTATAGGACTTGCTGTGACTATCAGCCTGTGGCTATCATCCAGTCTTATTTATTTGGTGATGGGAGAGTAAGGGAGAAGCATTAGTCTGCAATGAGAACTTTCTGCTTTTTCAGGAAAAGTGACCAAAGAATGTCTTCATTATAGAATACATAGAACCATAGAATCGTTTTTGTTGGGAGAGACCTCTGAAATCATCCTCTCTGTTAACCAGGTCACCACTAAAGCACATCCATCAGCACATCTATGGGTCTTTTAAATGCTTCAGGGATAGTGATTCCACCACTTCCCTGTGCAGCCTGTTTCAGTGCTCGACAACCCTTTCTGTGAAGAAATTTTTCCTAATATTCAATCTAAACCTCCCCTAGCACAACTTGAGGTCACTTCCTCTTGTCCTGTCACTGTCAGTTATTACTTGGGAGAACAGACTGACCGCCACCTCACTGCAACCTTCTCTCAGGTAGTTGTAAGGGAGTGATAAGGTCTCCCCTGAGCCTCCTTTTTTATTTTTCCAGGCTAAACAACCCCAGTTCCTTCAACTGCTCCTCATAAGACTTGTTCTCTAGACCCTTTATCAGTTTCATTGTCCTTCCTTGGACATGCTCCAGCACTTCAATGTCTTTCTTATAATGAGGGCTCCAAAAGTGAACACAGTATTTGAGGTGTGGCTTCACCAGTCCCCAGAACAGAGGTAAGATCACTTCCCTCATCCTGCTGGCCCCACTGTTCCTGATACACGCCAAGATGCCATTTGCCTTCTTGGCCACCTGGGAACACTATTGGCTCATATTCAGCCAGCTTTTTACCAGTACCCCCAGGTCCTTTTCTGCCAGGAAGCTTTCCAGCTCCTCTTCCCCAAGCCTGTAGCATTGCATGAGTTGTTGCTGTTGTGACTCAGGTGCAGGACCCAGCACTTGGCCTCATTGCACTTCATATCATTGACCTCCACCCATTGATTCAGTCTTTCCAGATTCCTCTGTAGAGCCTCTAATTTGTATTTGAATGTTTCCGTTTGAATGTTTTCCTTGGGATCCTACTGTAATTTCCTGATGTACCTGTGTAAAGAATAATGGCAATCTGTATGTCATGGAAACATCTATGTGGAACTTAAATATCTAAGATCCCTTCCCTTCTCAAGATGGAGTATTTAAGACAGGAACTGTACAGAAGTTGAGCTTGTGCCTTCTAAAAATGTGGAGGGTTTTGTTTGGTTTTGTTTTTTTCACTCCACTAATAAAAATCAAGGTGGGAACACTTTACCTCCCAACCAACCCTGCTCGTTTACTTATCTAAGGTAGCTTAGTAAGTGTAGAGCTAAGATAAAAATAATGGTTTGTTTCTTGTTCTGCTTTAGCTTCTAAAATGCTTTTCTACTTGTTTAGTCTCTCAAGAGTCCATTGTATGGTACATACATGGCATGCAAGGGTAGTACATATAGGCAGGACTAAACTGGTCAGTGTTCTAACATAGGTCAAATTTATTTCAATATATATTTCAGAAAAATAAATTACCATTTTTAATCATATGTAGAATTTTTATTTTACATACATGTCTTCAGATGCATATAAAGTATTTGCTATTGATACAATTCTGTTTTCACAAATACTAATATCCATAGTTATGATCTGAATAACGTGTGAAATTTCCATACAAGTCAGTCCAGATGGAGTATGCTCATTAATAAAAACTACAGCAGACTATCATAAGGCTAGAAAGAGACTGTTTACAAAGGCCTGTAGTGACAGGATGAGGGGCAACGGTTTTAAATTAGAGAAGGGCAGATTTAGATTGGATGTTAGGAACAAGCTCTTTACCACGAGGATAGTGAAGCACTAGAACAGATTGCCCAGGGAGGTAGTTTAGGCCCCATCCCTGGAGATATTCAAGGTGAGGCTTGACAAGGCTTTGAACAACCTGATCTAGTTGATCTAGTCCCTGCTCACTGTGGGGGGTTGGACTAGATGACCTTTGGAGGTCCCTTCCAACCCAAACCATTCTATGATTCAATGATCCTTTCATCTGTCTCCTCACAAAATAAAAAAAATNTCTCCTCCCCTTTCTTTTCCTAGCTTTTTATTGTTGAGCTGATGTCATATGGTACGGAATACCCTATTGGTCAGTTTGGGCTAGCTGTCCTGGTTGTGGTCCATCCCAAGATCTTGTCCACCCCATCCCACTGAGCGGGGAATGTTGGGGAAGAAACCTTCAACAGCCTTGGTGCTGTGGGAGCCGTTCTCAGCCATAGCCACAATACGGGTGTGTTATCAATGCCTTTCTAGCTCTCAGTACAAAGCACAGCACTCTGAGAGCTGCTATGGGGAAAATTTAACTTCAGCTCAGTCTGACCCAATACAAGTGTGTACCTTCAGCTCAACAAATTTGAACTTTGTCAAGTGGGTTGAAGAAATCAATAAGAAAAATCCCTCACAGAAAATACTGACCATTAAAACTGTTGGTCATCTTGATTAATAATCTCATAATGTTACATTAACATAATACAAAAAAAAAATCATTAATATATCATAAACCTTTTGTATAGCTTATTACAATAAGTTGGAAGGCAATTCAGGACTTAATGCAGGGTTAACAGATAGTTCTTTAATTTATAGGAACATTGCAAACTTGAATTGTGGTTAATGTTAAAAAAAGTTGAAACATATTTTAAGTAATTTTAAGTACCTTAAATGCTTTTTATTCTTCTGCCAGCTACATTGGCTTCCAGTCTTTCATTTGTTTCTCTTAAAATGAAGTTTATATCTGTCCCTGTGCACTCAGTATGAAGTGAAAAATGACTAGACAGAAAAGGATTAGATTTTTAAATGTGCATGAACCTAAAGAGAGACCGTTTTACGGTGGAAAATATGCATCAATTTCTTTCTACCTGTGTTTAGTCTTTGCCGTACATCCGAAATAGAAGTAAACACATTAGTATGAAAACCAAAAAATGTATTGATTGTTAATTACTGTACAATATGCACTTAACAAAACTGTTGTGTTGCTCATTCTAGTTGCTTATGTTATCAGTAAGAGAGAGAGGCATAAACTATTATGGCATATGGCCACTCTGTATCAAAGCAAAATCATTATGCCACTCTAGTAACTGAAAAAGTTTTCATACTTTGCAGATGCACAGATTATTTTAGCTGTGCATGTATTTGAATAGCTATCACTCTTCAGTCATGCCTTTCCATGGTATTAAATTCTTAGACATTTTTAACTACAGTATTCCTTGATGCACACACAAACCAGTAATGCTAGAATGAAAACTTTACTCAGTTTTTTCTCAAAAATTGGTCAGAGGAGGGAGTTTAAGATACTTTATTTTACCGGGTTTGGTCCACAACTACATTAATGCTGACACACTAAAGTAATACTAATGCGTTTTGGGAAAGGGAAGGAATATATATAAACCAAAAAGATTACTTGAATAGAAATAGCATAGCTTTTCAGCGTACATGAAACTGCAAACTTTGGTAGTCCTGGATGCACAAGAGGCTGTGTATGTTTGTTTACTGGTTTGAAACCTAAGTAGTGTCATCATCAATTGGGAACATGACTTTTAACTCTTTGTTTTTCCTAAGGCTCACCCTCAGACTTAGTGTGAGTCTAAAAGCATGTCTGTCAGTGAAGTTGCAGTAATTTATAACCTCCAATATGTTACTGCTGTTGTGTATGATAACTATAGGCCTGTGGAGACTAAAGGTGTTTTGAGTATTCTAGTAATAGTCTTGATAGCGTTCCCAGTCAGCAATGAGAACCCTACTAAGTCGTGTTCTAATAAAAACTCAATGTTATTTCCGTGAATAAATTGTAGTTTACAGTTGTCATCTGTTCTTTTCCTGAGAATCCGTAAGCTAGTTAAATTATCCCCGACTAGTTAAAAATGTGGACCTCAACCAGTGGGTTCTGAGGTCCTTTTCCACTTGATATCTCTAAGCTTCCAGGTTATGTCACTGCTCTGCCTTGCCAAGTGTGTTTGAGACGTGCTCCTTCAAAAGAATGTAAAATGATTTTAATTATTTTTTTCAAATTCTCTTTTGCAATGTTGATTTAGAGAAAATTATTCATATTCTGTTTTTTCTGTACCATCTTTCATAAGTTAAAAATCAACAGACGTGCAGTGATTGTGCATCTTATCCCAAATACAGAGCCAGAAGTTTCTGCCCTTGATTTAACTAACAGCTGGTAATATTTGTTGTGCTAATTCACTTATGTGGAAACAGTGATGCAAGTGTTACAAATGGGGAGTTAGGGTGTTCTGCAACTGGTACAACAAGAGATTGTATTAAAAATTTTATACAGTAAGTGAAATTTCACTTTTCTTGATAAAACTGTTTTTGGTGTTCCTTGAGTTGCTGCCTGGCATAATTAGTTGATATGTTTGGGAACGGTGATAAAAATAGAGTGACCACCTCCAATTAAGGATAATTAAGAAAAATTCCTCAAAACCAGCATACCTGTTGAAAAACATGGAACAAATCTTTTTGTAATGAGCACGAGTGATATAGTGTTACAGAATGATACTACTTTTTATTGCTAAGTAGGATCTCTTATGTGAATATTACATTAAAATAAATTACCTGCTCAGCTATTTCTGAGCTTACTGGAATCAGGCTATGAAGTACTGGGCCTAATATACATGCCTTAAAACAGGCTAGGTGGTCACACTATTATTCAGGTCACATTTCTACATTCAGAACAACTGTGAAGGTAAGTAAGGTAAAGACAATTCAGAATTACCATGATTTCAGCAAAAGCAAACCAAACCCTGCATTATTCAGTAGAAAGGTGTCTTTTACTAGAAAAGCAGCAGAAGGTGGCTGAATATATCACTCATGTCAATGCATCCCTTATATTACTCATATTCATTTGGTCCAATACATTGTGCATTCAAATCAGTGGAAGTTGTGTGGTTTGGATCCTGTGCACTGCATTGAAAAATTCACATCTACGTATCTGTGTGTTTATCTTCAGTTATTCATCAGTTACTGAATGCTATGGACATTTTGAAGTTACCCTGTATCTCATTATTTCATCCCTTGGGGTATTTTTTTTGCAAAGTACACTGAAAATTCAGGTTTACTTTAAAAGCTCAAATGAGATTATTTTGAATGAAATAATAAAATGCTTGCTGAAAACCGGACCTATTGGATTTCAGACTTGTAACTGTAACTTATAATTCTTCCTCCCTCTTCTCTTTCTCATCTTTTTTGCACTCCTCTACAAACATCTTTTCCCCCTCCCAAGAGTAATACTGGTGCTATGTACAGTATTTTGTTTACAGTAGTATGAACATTTTCAGCTTGTGACTTCATTGCTGAAATAACTCACCTTTTTCATATCAACTCTTACCTAGGAGCCGTACAGCAGACTCACTGATGTAGGTTTTTTTCTGCATGGCAGCCCAGGCCAAGCTGTGGTTTCATTGCATGATGCAACTTCATCTCTTTTGGTTGTCTATGGGATTAATTACAATTTATTCTTGTATTGCTTGTGCATGCCAATGTGCTTACCATAATGGTGTATACACTGAATGCAATCTACAGCATTAAGTGCATGAACTGGAATTTAAAAACCTTATAAAATTAGAAGGCTTGAGCAAATGTAAATTATGATCATCGATATCTTTAGTTAAGCTTTTATGGAATGAATAGGGCACAGTATGTATCAGATCTGTGTATTTAATCTTTTCAGCATATTATGGTAGTTAATTTCCTAGATAGAAAATTGCAGTGTGGTCAAGATGTGGGAAAGAAAACTGTTCTATTGTGGCAATGGCTGAATGGTACCAGTCATATTCAGAAAGATAAACCATTACCTGCTGTCAAATTTAGCAGCAGTGAAAAGAGGTAAGATTACACTTAATCATTTATTAAAAGTCAGAATTTGGGAGGAAATTTGGACTGTGACAGTTGGTTTGTGTTGTTTGGGTTTGGGTTTTTTATTTAGAATATTAAATAGTCTGCAAAATAATTTAACTTTTGATTGACAAAACACCACTAAAATGAAATTTCACGTGAAGAATTGTAACACTACTCTAAATTTCTTTTACAAATAACGTTATGACCATCCTAAACAACCTGCTATGCATATGTTCTTATATATATTCAAATAAATCTTTCATCAGCACAGTAGAAGATATGATTTAATGCTAATTCTATTGTTTCCTGATAAGTTGATGAAATGGCACTTTGGAAAGTGACTTGGAACTGAACAAAATTTTGTAGTGCTCTTGATCAGTGCAAATGTTGAGTGTATGTATTCAGAGGCTTCATTTTGGGCTTTTTTGGGAGTCAAAATTAATTTACAGCTTGCAAATTAATATTCAACTTGGTGAATAAACGTTATCTCATACATTTAACTTTGAGGGCCTATAATATAAAATGCTATGATATTTGAAAAATGATAATTGTTGACAAATTTATAAAACTGAAATATACTCTTAGCATGTACGTTTAAGCAGGTAACTGAAAACATGCAATATATTCAAAACAATAAAAAAGGGAAGTCATTTCCACAACTATTGTCATGCTACCCACATGCTGATATTGTACTGCCCTAAGAATGTTTATTGTTACTTAACATTTTTATTTTTTATATCTTATTATTACATTACACATAATGACAGTTACTATTTTTTTCATTATAATGAAGGAATGTTCTTAGGACTGTAAAACTGATCAGACATATCATATATTGCAACATGAAGTTCTTCCTCCTGAAACAGGCGCAAAATGGATTATTTTTAGTAGCTCAGTGTGTAGGCCTAACTGCGCATCCTATGCACAGCATCCAGGATGAGAAGGTGCTGGATGATACAGTTGCAAGCCATTTTGTGATGGTGTTAGAAAAAAGGGCCACTATATATTAATTTTTAACATCATTATAATCCCCTTCATACATTGTTGTAATGTAGCTTTGATAATTAATTTGAGCAACTGCTACAGATGTTGGCAATATCTCATTCCATCCATTAATGGAGATAAAAAGACTCCTAAAAAAGAAAGGCATAATGTCATTGATCTGCCTAAAAAGGGGATTTGCCTTTCCTATTTAGAAGAGTTTGCTGTGATTGTTACTATCACTCCAGCTCCAGGGGAGTTTCTTGTCTGAAAAAGTTGAACTAGAAGAGCTGAAGTTTTTTTTTGTTTTTGTTAATGTCTTCTTTTATTATTTAAACTATTTCCATTCTTTTGCAAAGTTGATGTGATTGGTCATCCAGTGAGTCTTTCAAAGAATCAGTGTTTTGCCTTAAGGATAAGGTGATTTACTCTTAAGGCAGTCCTGGTGAAATAATTAGGTGCTACAGCTGGAATAGATGTGACATGAAAATATCTAAGTTGGAAGATTTACTAGATTGCAGTTATGTGCACGTGGAAAGTAAGCCACAGTGGATGAGTGTATGGGGAGAGAACCTGTGTACATGTGTTTTACTTTAAAAAGGTGTGTGCAATAAAGACTCCTCAGGAGTCTAGGGAAAGGAGAAGGGAAACTGATAGAAAGGACTCTCATAAGTGTTTATATATGCTGGGAGTGAATGTTACCTGGATTATGCCTGCATTTGGTTTAAGGCAGAGGAATTTAAACACATACTATGATGCTTAGGATAGAGGTCTCAGATGGTTACTCTTGGTAGTTGAAAGGCTTTTCACTTCAACTCGCCTGTCCACTATTCCTAGTAAAGTGGAACAAGTGTAAAAATGTAGACTTCCTCATGATAATTTACAAGAGTTCTAGATGTGTAGTAGTTTGAATTGAGAGCAGTTGAGTTGCATGACCTATGGCAAATTAAATGTATCTTAGGTATTAGATGACTAAGGTGCTTTAAAGGTTCCTTCTGCTGACAGGGCAGAAAAGCCTAGAAGCTACTCATGAGGAATGAGAGAGAGAATCTGCAGTTACTAAAATGTTTGGGGACTGATATATTTTCTAGTTTTATGCAGATTTTTTTCAAGGAATATACATGGTTCGTGTTTACGATTATGCCGTTGTTTGAAAACTGAAACGGTATGTCCTGCCTGGTGTAACTGTGTATTAGGACCGCTTTAGTATTACTATTAACACAATGTGGATAGCTTTTTATGGATGATAATAGATTTGAGTGCATCCACTAAAAAGCTTGACCAAAAAAAGCTGATTCAGTAATGTAATGTCAAGTTTCTACCACTTTGCAGTACTTCTGGATTTCATTGCTCAATTACATTATTCAATGATACTGAAGTAAAATAATATACTGTAGGTTTGTTACTACTCAGTAAAAACTAGATAGTACATTAAAGTATTACAGGAGGGAGTTCCAGATGAATGAACTGGAAGTATTTTAACAATTCAATTTATCGGTACTCTTATTATTCTCAGTTAGGATAGTTGAATTTACACTGTATTTCATAGGACAAGATTATTTTTTTTAATTACAGACTGTAAGCAAACAAGAAACATTGAGTATCCTTTTCATAAATCATCTGAGAAATCTTTGTCACCCATGTCAAGCAGAAAATTAGAGCTCATTTGGAGGTGGAAACTGATGGTAATGGTGGGCTGTTGAAAATTTTGAATTTGAGGAAAGTGGATAGCAAATGTGAAAAGCACCTCTGGGTAATTTTAAAAGACAGTAGTTGCAAACTAGAATCACATAAAATAGAGCAAGAAAGAATCTCAGGAAGTCACTTTTCCTTCAGCTGCAAGATGAGAGTGGCTATACATAAATTTATTTGAACATAAAATTATCTAAGAGATCAATGGTTTGTAGGCTTTCTCCTACAGAAGGAGGAAATTTTGGAAATATTACATGTGGATTATTCTGCTGGCATATACAAATGCAAGGCCTGTAAGTGATCCGTGTATCTAAGACTGAAAAGTATTTACCACTGTTTTAAAAATCCGAGATTCACCATTCTCCCCAAAGAACCTATTTCAATGTTTAACTATATGTTTTACTTGAAAAAGCTTTCTGGTTATAGTGTATTTCTCACTAACTTGATCCATTTCCATTTGTTCAATTCAATGTTAACATGGAAAAGGGATTAGTATCCTTTTTGCAGCATCATATGACATGTTTGCGTTTTCGTGTCATCGTTTTCTGCTCTCTGGAGTAAACAGCTACAACAACTTATTGTTCTTTGATACACTTGGATCAAGAATATTAAAGAGTACATATTAAATAATAGCAGGTATAATGGAAAGCAATAGAGACAGGTCTTAATATGCAGTAGAAACATGAAAGATTGTGAACTCTAGTAAGTAGGCTACACGGTTTAACAGAACCTGTCTATAATGCAGTCAGCATACTAGATATAACTGAAGTGGTTTATTACATGTTGTCAAACAAGGTAATAATATCATGTTAATTGAAACAGTATATTGGTGTTTTTCATATATGAGTAGTCCCACACAAAAACCTGTGATTAAAAATATGATCCCTGGCATTGTTACTCTATTATTCTTTTAAAGTTGGCTTATCAGTGAGATTATGTTGTCAAGGTAATGCCATACTATTTACAGTTGCCAGTGTTCTCGGCTTATGGTAAGCAATTAACAAATCTAATACAAAATAATATAGAATATAGTATGCTCTTCCTATTTACCTATGTGGTTGTCAGCAGACCTTTTCAAATGCAGTTATCTTAGGTTGGATGAAAATCTTAATGGTGTGTTGTGCAAGAAAACACATGCTGTGTCTTCTGTACACTACTGAAAGAACTTAGAAGAGTTATGGAGATTGACTCTGGGCTATTTACTTATGCCTCTTTTAGGACTCAGTTCCTAGTTGTTCAACTCTTCTGCAAGAATCTTCCTTTAGCTTTTGTTTGGGAAAGTCAGTAATTATGGAAGACAGATGTTACAGGCAATAGTCTATATATATACACCCTGATGAAATTAAGAAATGTGCTGTTTTCAGAGTGAGCAACTTTACTGTGCATATTTTCTAAATATCCGAGCATTTAAATATAAAAGTGTAAGTATAAGCTTATTGTTATCATACTTGTATACAATTTTGTGTTGGAAAGGCCAGAGGAAGACAAGAATTTGACTTTGCTTGAATTCTGTGGTAGGACAGCTTACATTTTACTGGGGCAGTGTATGAAGAAGCATGATATACTTAAAATTCATGGAAAACTTGAAAAGGAAAGATGTAAACTGGCAACATTGTACTGAATTTTGCCAAGTTGCATTAGTTCATTTATGTAAAATAAGTACTAGCAATGTTAATTGACTCTGCCACTTGATATGTTGTCAGTCATAAATAGCTCTGTAAAAGTTAGAAAAAGTTATGCCAAGCAAAATCTTATGTATCTGAGATGGGCATCAGGAATGTGTACCTTTGTTCTGCAGTTGTACCAACTTTATTTGGCTCTTAATTTTCTATATGAATGTGACAGAAATTAAGAACCTCTCTTTCCCACTCAAAGTCCTTCTCCATCTCAGTTTCTAAACTGAATTAATTTTGCATTAAAAACTGTCAAATCACAGCATTTAGATATATCTTTAAATTTAAAACCAGTTAACATTCAAAGGAAAAAAACAAAACACTTTTATTCTTTATCATATGATGCAAAAAAATGAATCATAAGGAAAAACAATATGTCTCAGGCTCTGATTCTTAAAAAAACTTTACTAAATGATGATGTATCAGTTTACTACTGATTGATCTGGTTTTGGTTTTGCTTATTTATTTTGACAGTCTTTATTTTTTTTTTTAAGGAGGATCAGGAAACCTGCTAATTTTACCCTAAATTAGTCTAAAAGTTTGTGTGCTAGGGAAGATAATATAGATGTATTTAGTTGTAGAAAGTATTGCAGAACAGATGAGTCATGATACATTTTTCAGTTGGAGTAGAAATAAAAGGATAATAATATTCTAATGTCAGCTTGTGATCTGTCAAACTTTAAAGAATAACAAAAGATGTTGTGATAGAAATTAGGAAAGGGAAATAAGGACTTGCATTTTTCCTGTTGTGGTTTTTTTTGTATGTTTTTTTTCTGAAAGGCAATTCCCTTGAGGTGCTTGCAATTAATAAGGTATAGATGAAGCAGCAATCTAAGAAATCTTGGAAGATAGCTTTATTTCATGTTATTTGACAGTTCATCTTTTGTTTTGATTAAATTTTGATTATTTACTTTAAAATTAAACAAAGAGGGTACTGATTGTTGATGTAATTCAAAGATGGCTTAGTGGGTATGGACGTGAGGTCAGCAATGCATTTTCTAAAGGAAAGAGAAAGAGAAAGATGCATTTTGAAGTGAAGAAAGGAGGCCAGTCCACATGTAGACAAGGCAGGAATGGAAATGGAAACAAAGACAGTAAGATAGAGTAATCCAAAATAAGTTCATTGCATGCTGAAGTTGAGTTTTTGTGACTGGGAAGACATACAGTTTAATTCATTAAGCAAAGGAGAGTTAAAATAGAGAATTAAAAAAAGGTACTTGCAAAGTCGCAAGGAGTTAAACAGGAATCTTTATCTGAAGATTTCTGAAGGAAGAGGAGGACAAAGTAATAGACAATATGGAGTCCCAACAGAATGATAGTACAATAAAATAAGGTGAGTAGAGGCAACCAAGCACGGTCAGCACCTTAGCTATGAGTATAAAAAAAAAGCTCCAGGGTTCAACACTGAAATGTGTTGGGAGCAGAGAGTTCTTTGCGTGTATGTGAACATATGAAAAACAGTTAGCTAAGGATTTAGATATAGGAGGTTGAGTGGTCAAAAAGGATTTAAATGTATCTTTATCAATGACAAGATAAAAAAGATACAGGAAATGATCACAGCATCATCTTGGTTTGCAAAATTCAGTGAAAAAGGGATAGTTCCTCCTTCACTCGCTAGATCCAGGTATACAAAACTTAGAAATCATCTATAACTAGGGATGTAATGATCCCATGGAGTTTTATGGATACTAAGACTTAGGGCTGTGCTACCACTATAGACAAAGCGTGTCTTCCCCTCACCTTCACTAAAGCATTGTTCTGATCCAGCTGACTTCTCTTCCTTTTTGGGAAGGAAGCAAATGTAATTCTCCCTGCATATCCTACAGTGCTAACTGAAAATGCTAGCAGCAATACTTCCCTGGTGGAGGAGCAAATAATGTCGAGAGAGTGAAGTAATTTAGAAGATATTTATCATAAAAAAAAAAAAAAAAAGGCTTATTGATGTTATGACTCAAAGAACAGAGAGTTATTAACCAAGGCATCTTGCTTTTAGAAGATCAGTACATATCCTGCAAGAAAATACTTTTTGTTTTCTTACTGTAGGACTAACTTGATAAATAAATGAAAGCCACTTGAAATAAAAACAAAAATGTTTCAATATTACTCTGCAAGACGTTTTACACCTTTTATTGTTATTTAGTCTTGCTGATTAATTTCATTTATACTTGTACCACTAGGCTGATACTTGGAAGCCATCCATATTTACAATTTTGTTGTATGTTCATGCCTGTTTCAGTAAAGAAGATTTTTAACTGCGTATTCCCTCTGAGATGTACAACTAAACCATAGTTCAAGGAACAAAAAGTATTTTACATTGAATGAACATTGCTTTTACAAAATGATTCATCTCGCTTTTCCTTTAGTTTTCCCTTGGTACTACATCACTGAAACACTGTTAAAAAGCGTAACCATAAATCCCTTAATTTTGTTTCGCTTTCTGCGGTACTGTTAAAAATATGTATTCAAAGAGTATAAATGAACACCGTCATATCACATTTGTGCCCAACTTATTTTTTACTATAAACTTTATAATATTGGGTTTGTTCTATAGATAAGTTTTAGGAAATTCAGTATTACAGAGGAGTGCTTATAAAAGAAAGTCGTTCAGAAAAAGGACCACTAGAGCCAGTTTTATGAACAAAGAAAATTTACATGACCAAATTAATACATATTAATTGTATTAAAATAGAATTTGAAAATGAGAAGTGAGTGGAATATCTTCAAATGATGAGATACTAAAGAGCTTCTTAACATTTGAATAGTTTCTCTCAGTTATTTTTTTTGTGTTGATTATGGTTTTTCAGCCTCTACCGGTATTTCTGTACATAGTTATAATGTGATTTTAAAATTAACTTTTGTCAATGGACTTTCATTCTGATAGAAACTGCAAATTTTACTGTTTTTTAATATATTGTACACTTGTGCAATTTAAAACCTGTCATGAACAAAGGATATCAAAACCTTATTAATTTCTCATAGTATTAGGTAATTTTATTTCTTTCTCAGTCACATTAAGTTTGTAGCAATATTTTGTTAAGTCACAACTTTAAGTTTTACATTTTACTTAAGCATTCAAATATTTTTTTATCTAATTTCAGTAATGGGTTTAGCT
>VWZK01007172.1:0-66053 GCA_013396935.1 Baryphthengus martii
TTCCAACCTCTACCGTTCTATGATTCTATGATATGATTATATAAATATTTTGTAATGATGTAGTTTCCAAATGCTAAATCTTAAGTAGAAACTAAGGCTTTACCAAAACAAAGAAGCACTTTCCTTAGGGGAGTAGAAGTGAATTGTACCAGTGAAGCCACATCCCCCTATAGTTGTAGCCGTCTTTGTATGGATAGTTGCACTCATATACGGGGATTTTATTGTATCTGTAGAAAGTCACCATACACAAGTAAAACAGTTCCCACACCTAAAATTATAGTTTTGTTCTTTTTAGCTATTAACTTTTGAGCACATTTTTGTCTTGTGTCACTGAACTGCAATAACAGTACAATCCCTGTAGCTTTCAGACTGGAATCACACTTGATAGCAGGCATTCAGCAGCATTTACACCCATTTATAATCCTTATGCGGATATTTAACCTTACTGTACAACACTGCTTATTAAGAATAATAAGTGTTTAGGTTTTATCTTCACAGGAGGTATACCCTATACAGTCATTAACTGAGTACCTGCTTTTGAATTAAATGATTCATAAGTATAGAAAGCAATTGTAACATGTGATTTATTTAATATTTTTTCTTAATTCAACTATTTCAGAACTCTAAAATACAGCATACGGACCAGGCAACCTTAAGAATATTATTAGAAAAGTGCTAGAGTTTTAGGTTGATACTGAAGGACCTTTTACTTTCGGTGCTGTTTAGCATCTTTTTCACTTTTTCAAAGCAGTAGTGCAGTCTTTACATTTGAAATACTGGTTTCAAAAAATCTACATAACCTTTTGAAAATGAAGTAAATTCTTGAAATATGTATACAAAATGATATATCATAGAGAACAATATATTACGTGTGTGTATATATATGTCACTCTGTGTGTGTGTATGCACACAAAATTTTGGTTTGGTGCAGTGGATGATCATGCATCATCCATATAAATTCTGTATAAATCACCACAATTCTACTGGAACTTTTGAAGTTCCTGATTTTGGCAGAGAAAGGCTGTGGGTTCCTGCAGGTTTTTTCCTTCATTACGACGTATTGAATTGGCTTCCCCACTGTGACAATGCAGAGTCAAGGGTTAGCGCTGGTAAAAGGAAGGAAATCAATGTGACTCCTTTCTCTCTAGCCTATGCAAAATACTGTCCAAGATGAAGGTAGCCTGTGCAAGAAGTGCTGCCTTCTGCTGTTGCCCCAGCTCATGCGGACCTGCAACTGAGTCCGTAGCCTCAGAAAAGAGTTTCCTCTTTGGAAATTCAGGGAGTTAATTCTTTCCAGTAGTACTTCTTGCAGCTCTGCAAGAGCACTTGCAGCTCTGAAAACACTATTTTGAGCTTTGTTTCCCCTTTCACAATTGGACTTAGAATAGTCTGACATTTTATTTCAGTTGGTAATAAGCTCAGGATGGGTTATATTTCCTCCTGGGGCTAGCGGGAAAGTCTTACTCTGTCTGCTTAAAACATTTGTTTAAAAAAGGTGTTAATTAAAGTTTATCCTCTCTAGTGGGAGCTGTTCAGCTCTATCCCAGACAGCCAGCAGTATGGACATGCTACAGGTGTGCCAGAGATTTAAGTATTCTGAAATTCTTGGAGAAATCCGAGGGCACAAGCCCATGTCCTGTTTAAGATAAGCTCCAGAATTTCCTCAGACTTAAAAGCTGTGCAGACAGTGAGCCTTCATGTTCAGACGCAAGAAAAAACAGAACTTACTTGAGGAAAGCACCAGCAGTGCCTGGGCACACCGCCCAGAGGTATGCTTCCAGATGTTAGTAAGAAAGTCCAACGGACAGGAAGCAGAGCGTGGTAGCAGCGTAACTGCTCCAGAGCCTCCTATTTTCAGAGCAGCGCAGACTTAGCTAAAGTGCAGCACTGGACCCCAGGCTATTGCTTTCCATAGAGAAGCATTTATGATGCTATACCTCAGTAATTCATTAAAACTCTGCCTTTTGCCTTTTGCTCAAAGCAAATCCATTGCATTTCATACACATCTACACAAAAACATCCTCGAGCACGTAGTGTAGCAATGGATAACTTGTATTGCAAGGCCTCTGTTTTATTTTTCATTTGTAATCCCCAATTCACCTTACTACAAAACTGGGCTTCAGGTAATGATGACATTTTAGGTGTAAGGTGTATTGATTTTATGCAACCATTTTGCCCCTTTCTGGCTGTAAATGTATAGATCTCCAAATATATAGTGGCTGCTAAAGTATCTGTAACATCTCTACTTTAAGTAAGTACTGCAAGCATCCGAGACAGTACTTCTTTGGGGCAATTTTTCACATATCTGTATTGTTCACACATAAGTGAAGGCAGCTCTGTGGTGCATAAATGTAGAAAGTACTTTTAAGTACATTGTAAAGTCTCACCATGGCAACATCATTTTGCTCATCGTATTTATAAGAAAACATGAAAAAATAATATTAACCCTGAAACCTTTCTGAAATTTAGAGGTTCAAAAAGTATCCTAAGTCAGGGTTCTTTTTTTCATAGCTATCTGTAAAGAACCTTGAACACGTTACCAGAGAAACAGCAAGTGAAGGGAAAAATACAAAGTTTTCTTCTTTTGATTTCAGCTTTATAGGAAACTACCAAATACCTAATTTTTGATTGGGTCACTGTGACCCAATGCAATTTGATTTTAATAGAAGAAAGTCAGAAAAGAAGATGGCATGTTTGCTTAGCTCCTCTGAGACCTAACCAAAAAGAAGCCCAGGATAGTCACAGAAAGAGATACTAGTTTGGAAATTATCCCTCAAACATCTTCCTGTCATCCTATACTCTGGCATCACATAAACCTGGCTCAAAATGAATTGGCAGCCTCCTTGTAGGGGCTTTCTATGCCTTTAAGGAGTGGCAGTGTTCTCTCTATTCTCTTGCTATCTCATTTCTGGCATCTTTTGAAGGCTTCGAAACAACTGGGTAAATTAGAAGGAATAATTGTAAAAGAGTGCATTGGGGTGCCTGCACTGAAGAACTGCAATTGGAGCGCTCCTCTTGGTATCACCTAGTGGGCTATAGCTGAAGAGATCTTCCAGGTAACGTGATTCAGAACAACACCAATTATCTCTGATACTGCATTTTCTCTATCACTCTCCTTACATTCTCCACAGCTCTGTGTTTTAGGAACACTTTATTCGAGCAGTGTGAAAGAAGAGTTCAGGCTCAGTGAAAGGTTCAGATAAAGCTAAATGGAACAGTAATGTCTTGGGCCATCCTTTCTCAGGTACAAAATGGAAATAGACTGATTCTCAGAGAATTAATCATCTACAAATTCCTTGCAACTGTGGATAAATCTATGAATGGTCTGAATATCTAAATAAACCATACCACTTTGACATTGAGGTACATGTATCAGGTCTAGAGTTTAACCACTTACTTTAAAAAATACTGGACTTATTCTTAATTTCACTCTAGTTCATTCCCATTCATCTGACTATTTTAGAACAAGTCCTTTGTTTATATTCAATATAAATAGGGAAGGAGACCAAGGAAAATATAAAGAGATTCTGAATTAAACCCAAAAAAATCCAACTATTTTTAATCCTTCATGAATTTTTCATTAGTACTTCCCACAAAACACCTCCTGCCTTCTCCAAATGTTCTAAAAAGTGCTGCCACTCTTGGTACATAAAAGCAGTATAAAATAATTGTATTAAGTAAAATTCATTCTTTGTTTTTCTCAAACAACTGCTATGTAGTGACTTTCCATCCAGTGTCTTCTGCAGTGGGAACAGGTCCTTCAGCTGTCAGGAGAGTAAAAGCAGTTAGCTATGCCTAAAAATCTGTACAGGAGCTTGAGCACAGAGACAAACTCAAAGGGTTCTTTTGCTCATTTACACAGAGAATTGCAGCACAGAAAGTTCACTCTCAATCACTTCTTTGTCACTGTTTTTAGGAGGGGAAAAGTGGTATTGGAACCAAAGCAACTAGGATGCTTGTTCTTTACACTGTGCCCATCCACTTTCTAGCCATGGCAGCCTGAGCAAATTGCAGAAGAGTATAGAGAAGAGGCCATAAGACCTGGCTGGAATGAAACTATTCTAAATATCTCAGCTTGAAAGAAAAAGACAGCCTAAAATCTAGCAGAGGTGGAATTTATTAAATATTATGTTTAGAAATGGTTGAAAAACTTGTCAAAGTTTTGATTCGTTTCTTCCAAAGATGTTCTCCATATAAAATCAGCTGTTCTCATAGAGTTTATCCTTCAATCATTTTGGTTTTAGAGGCAAAGATTTCTTCAGTTCCCCAGGAGACTCTTCAGAACAGAATAAACAGTGAACTTTCCAAATCTCCTTTTAATTCTGTACTGTTATGTTGAACCTAGTACAACAGACTCCTGGTCTATGAACAATTTCAATCTAGTAAGTTTTGATAATACACACTGTGTCATACACGTTGGATCAAATTCTTTTCTGCTTCTACAGATACTTCAAATCTTACTGCATGAGGCTGCCTTAGGTAGGAATGGGATGGCACAGGAATATGCTTGTAGGTTGAATCATATGCTGGAGGTGCCCAATCTAACAGTTGACGTGATGATACTCTGGCATCTCACCACACAGATCACCTGAATTGCAAGGACTGTTTTATGAGATAAACATTCTCTGGCTGCTATGCGGCACTTAAACCTTTCTCCTGCTTTAGGATTAAATGCAAAAGATACACCCAGTGGTGAGCCAATCAGTTGTGCCTATCATTTCGGTTCTGTCAAAAGAAGGCGGCAGCCAATGCAATGAGCACAAGGCAGAGACCACATTAGATTATTTTGGAAATAATGAGTAATACTTATCAAATCAGTTGGTGTGGGAGGGGGGTAGCATGTAACGACCTTGATCAGGTATCAAAACTGGCTGTGTTAGACATTCAACAGAGATGGCCTTACTCAGGGAACACTGAGTGTAAAATGACACCTTCCTTTAACACTCTTTTCTCTTAGTCCAGGGCTCTGATACAGCAGAAATGAAGTCTTTGCTAAACATGGGTTGCCCTTGACTAGTAAACCCAGAAACCTTGAGCTGCCTAATACCGTGGCCTGGGGAACAGTGAATGAAAACATGTTTTTGTTCTGAGTGTCTTCTAGGCTACAGAGAAAGTGCATATTTTGCCACTCTGGTGCTCTGAGCGATCAGCAAAGCTTAATTGTTTGCTTAAGCAGCCTTTGGAGCAGTGAGAGCTAACAGAGCTATAAATCGGCAGGGCTAGCCAATCCAGTTGAGCAGGGAAAAGGCTTTCAAAGAGGCAGTTTTGTTCCCAAGTGCTTATTGTCAGCTCTTTGAGTAAAACAGATTTTAACAACCCAAACAAAAACTCCACAGGGGAACTTTTTACAGACAGAAAACAAAAGAGCCATGCTCCAGCTGCATCAAAGCTTCTAGTGTTTTATAACCTCTAGTGGCAGTTTGTTTCATCCAAGGCCCCTAACTCAATTCTAGTGTCAGCTTGCCCACCGCCCAATGAACCGTTTTTCTGGAATTTTCTGATTTAGCTTTTAGCTCACTTCAGAGAAGAAACAAGATTGCTTTAGGCAAAGATACTACCATTGCCATTATCATGCTGTGGTTGCCCCCATGAAAGATGAGAACAACTTGCTGTCATGAAGTTTTAAAGCTTTAAGTTCTTCTGGATTTGTTCACGTTAAAGCCGTCTTATCCAGGAGATTTTCCTTACTATGCCAGCTGCCTTCTCCTGTGCAGGCTGGGAGAACTGAGAGGCAGATTTGGGCTGGTGAATCTGAAGATAAGATGATAGAATTAATTTTATTCTTTTTTTCAATTCCATTTTTAACCTCCAGACCAATGCAAATAAGGGATAGTAATAAGAGATTTGAGTTTATAAAAAGTTCATAGTAGTGAAATTCCAGGCACATTTGAAGGAGAACAGTATTACTTTGCATTTAGTGTGGGGGCTTTAATGAGGTTTTGTTCAGAATATGAGAAAAATTAACACTGCAGTTAAAAAGGGGATGTTCTTGTAGCAGTAGCTAATTAGCGACAAGAGTCAGATGCAGCCTCATCTGAATAACAGGCAGAACCATCTCATGGTTACTCCATTTTACATGACACAAAGGAGTACATACTGCACTGGTAAATCCAGGAAAAATGCACTGGTTGTTAAAAAAAAAACAAGAAAATAATAATTAGGTAGGGTGAATAAATGAAAGATGTAGCAGTATATGAAGTGCTGCAGGTGCAGTTCAGATTTCAGTTGTATGAAATCAACTGGAAGATCTGAATCATCATAACCCACAACACTATGAACCATCCAAAAATTGTAATTATTTTATTTCAAAATGTGTGCTTATAACCAAAAGACATTAATGGAATCCGAATAATTAATTTCTCAACCTTTGTTATACTGTAAACATTTGAGGCGGAGAACTGAAAAAGGGGATACGACAAGCCTCCTCCCAAGTCCAATCATCCTGATGCTTGTACTCTATTACTTCAGTTTCCCTGCTCTCCGATCACCCAAGTAGTGCCATCGGTACAACATCTACTTCCAAACATATTTTGTTGCTGCCTGCTACTCTGCAGATTGTCTCCTTGCTGCTGGAGTGCTATGTTAAACTCAGCACAGCAGAGACTTACAGCACTGGCTGGATCTATCTTTGAGTAGACCGTGACTCTGGAGTGTCAAAAAGCTGTAATGTGGAGCACTGCGTCTGTCTCAGTATTGTACTGTGACAGGACTGCATAAGGGTATGTCTGCAATATTTCACTGTTATTAAGAAAATTTCTAGAGTTTCTAGTTATTTTGGATATGTTGGGTTTTGGGTTGATAACTTGAAATCCTTCGAAGAGCTGTGAATTTTAGAAATTTATGGGGAAAAAAGGGAGTTCAAAGTGCTTCAGGTTAAGAACTCCTGATTTTTTTAATCTTAAGCTAATATTATCTCTTCCCTGTAATACGCACATGAAAGTATACAGCTAGCCTCCTGCTTCAGTCTGTACTTCTGGACTCAAGAATAGATGGTGGGAGTTGGTTAAGAATGTGTGCTACGAAGAACTGGTGTACGCCACTCTTTTCAAGATATGAACTTCCATTTGCTTCTGCCTGACAGTAAGACTCCTCTCTTTACTGAAATCTTTTTGTGATTAACTAAATTTCTTTCAGGACAACAACTGTCTTCAGATTTTAACAGGTTGGCTGAAGGAGGTGAAGAGAAAGAAGAATTCATCCTGTAACATCCCTGGAAGTTTTTAAGGCCAGGTTGGATGGGGCTCTGGGCAATCTGTTCTAGTGGGAGGTGTCCCTGCACATGGCAGGGGGGTTGGAATTCAATGACCTTCAAGGTCCCTTCCAACCATGATGATTCTATTATTCTATGATTCTATAACGCAGGGAACATTTGGATCAGCTGAGCGGGGAAGAGATAAGTGAGGAAGAAGCTTATAGGTAAATCACAGAATCATAGAATTATTAAGGTTGGAAAAGACCTCCAAGATCATCATGTTCAAATGATGCAGTGGGATTAAAAAATTAAGGCAACTGCAGAGAATCCATCCGGACTGAGTGAAGGGTGGGAAAAAGAAATACAGAAAACCTATTTTAGGGAATCAACATTAGAGCAAATAACTAGGCCACTGACTAAACCCTGGTCTGAGATTAGGTAAGGGAGTGAGATGTGGAAAATTACTGGATATTACATGAGAAAGCACTGAACGTGAATGATAAGAGTGTGAGAAAATTACTAAAGTCACAGATAGTGCTGTGCAGGATGGCTGGGCTTCACAGGTGGCTAAGGGGAAGTTTTGTGAGAAATTGAGCAGAAGGTCCAACTTTGAAGATAATTGGGAAGGTGTTCTGGAGACCTTTGGGAGAGTAACATCTTGCAAGGCACGAGGGTAACTGCATCACTAAGACCACAAAAGGGCAAGATTACCTGGGTAATGGTATCCAAATTGGCAAATTTGGAATGGATATAGCAAAACTGGAAGAAATGGGGAAAAAATGTAATTGGGTGGGTGTTGTGGAGGAGAGCAAGGCAGAGGAAATAGGTGATTCAAAGGCAGGAAATGCTAAAGGAATATCAAGGTACACAAACCATAGGATTAGTGGAGTCTGGGGTATCTGTTGGGCAGCTCTGCACTTGCCTGGCATAGATGGAGACAATAAACCAAACCTACCCTTTTGACCACATCACACAAGCAAAACCTCCTTCTGCCATCAGTAGGAGTGAGGCAAGCAGCATGTTTTTCTGGGGTGCCATGGGACCACATGGCTGACCTAATATCACCATGTGAGTACCCGGTCCAGGTCTGCCAGCATCCACAGCTGCCAATCACTCCTTAACAACAACATAACTGACCAAACTAAAACATGCTATTGTGTTTAACCTGTGCAATTATCACTGATTTAAAAAATACACACTAAAACCAGCAAAATGTTTTTGCAAAGGGGATTTTTTTTCTTTTTTTGCATGAAAGAAATATGTGAACATTTAGAATTCTTTCCAAAGACAGATTTGTGCCCTTACTGCCCACAGGATATGTAGTTTTATCAAGAATAACAATAATTGCAGCAACTCATTAAAAAATGTAAAAAGTCCTCACAAAAGAAAATTGTTTCGCACAACTGCTAAGAGACTTGCGGGGTTTGAAAGAAAGAGTCATATTTTTCATGGTTCACTAAATTGATTATTCACTAGTTGTCTTACTTGTAGGGCTCTTTCAGACAATATTTGATACCTTTAACAAACTGAGTAGTTGTGAAGACCTTATCCCTTTCTTTGGTCTTTTCATCTCTGTACCTCTCATTTTCTTAAGTCAAATTATTGTGTAATCCTAACTAGTGGTACAGACTTAAAAATATCACCTAGAATCATCCTGCTTTTTATTGTGGCTGTGTAGGCTGAAGAATTCTGTCTTTGACATTGTATGTAAAAGATTTATTTCTGTCATCAACTGGAGAATGCCATATGTACAGGTTCCTCTTGAAATCTACATGGCTGGTTACATTTTTGACAGCATCTTTGACTGTGGAGTACCTGACACACCAACCAGATACTTACTGTCTTTAATAAATAATTATTTTTTGTACTGTCATGTTAAAACTTGAAGGTTTAGATTCCAGCTCCCTCTTGAGTACCACTTTTTCCCTTGTAAAGAATCTAGTCAAATTAAGTATTCGTTTCTTGAGAACGGGAGGAGGGACGTGAGCACAAGTGCAAACATACTCGTTCTTTCTGCAACATCAAACCTTCTTTAATTACGTGAAAATTGACAGTTGTCACAATTCAGAGTAATAGCTCCCAGACATAAAAGAAAAGTGTAAACTTCCTGTGGTGGTGATTGCAAGATTGCACAGAAAGGATGCAGTTAGTCATGCAGCCTCTTCCAGGCACTCGAAGCAATTCACACAGGTTTCTACCCTGAGCCACTGGCAGAGGGAGATACAGGTGACTTCATGGGGGACTGACGTAGAAGGGAGCTGGAGTGTTGCCAGGATGCCTGAGGAGCTGAGCCACGTGCATTTCTGATATCCCCAAATTAAATAGATGCAATGAAACTTGAATACTGCTCCCATTCCATGTGTTCAGCAGAAATATGACTGGGTTTCTGTAAGCTTATTTCTACAATTTTGCTTTTAGCATTACCAGGCAGTAATCATACTTTTTCAAAGGAATTTTAAATATGACAGAATATTCCTGTAGGTTATGTGTTTATGTGCTATTTCCTTTCCATACAGAAGGAGTCACTTTGACTCTGTAGAGAATAATTTAAGTCTGGTTCAGAGTTTCACTGCATACTGTTAGTGGCACTAACAGTTTTGATTCAAGGTACCGTCCCAAGTCTTCTCTTCAGTGCTGGAATAGCAGATGAGGAAAAAGATGTGAGAGTGTTGCATTTAGCATACCTGTAAACCTTCACATGCCACAAGTTGTGGAAATTGTGCCTTTTACTAGGTAATAGAGTGTTTGTAAGTAGAAATGAAGTGTTTTGTAGCTGGAAAAGGGGAATACTGGTGTTGCTATGGAAATGATTTGAAAGATTTTCTCTACGCCATTGTTCTGGACAGCTATATTGAAATGTTGAGTTCAAAACACAGGAAATGCAGAGAGGGCATTCCCAAAAGAACAGGCACAAGAAGTCTGTTCTGTGAGAGGCTGCTTCAGCTCATTTAGCTCAACAAAAGAAGGCTGAGAGGAGATATGATTAATCTTGGGAAAATCTATCTGCAAAGTAAATATCACAGAGGAAAAAGGAACAGCACAAACCTAGTTGTTTTTTTAAACTGAAAACAGATAAATTAGAAGCAGATTTCTAGCTAGCAGAGCAGTTAGGCTGTGGAACAACCCCACAGTGGTGTTGGACAATCACCTGTTCAGACAGACTTTAAGTCCCGAAGGTCCAGCAGCATGAGGACATTGACTCATCCCCTTTGTCTGTCTCAGCTTTCTGTAAAAATGTGCTAACTCTATGGCTTCAAATGTGTTTTAATCACAGCAAAATTTTTATTGAATGGCTTATATTTTTGGTTTTGAAGTTCATTAATTTCAAATACCTTTGAAGTGAACATGAGAAAAGTTTCTCACTTTTCTGTCCGAATGACAAGGATTGTATCAGAAGTGCATGTCCAATCTTTTAGAAAGAAGAAAACTTTGTGCAGTTGGAACTTAGAAATTTGGTGCTAGAGAATCTGATTTTTTTTGGAAGGATAACAGGGAAGAGTGTTTATTTTCTAATTTTCTAGCTTAGGCTTATAGCTAAGCTCTAAATCTGTCAAGATAAAGGAATGTAACAAAATATGTTGCAACGCTGCAGTCATTACAGTAGCATAATTCTATAAAAAAAATTTCCCTTATGTTAATATAAACAAAATACATATTTTTCCTCTCAATATAGATGTTTTCCACTACCTTATGGTTCAGTATTGTGTCTAAGAAATGTGTTCTTTCTAGTAGTATAAGACTATTTCTTATACTACCAGTGATACTGATGTAGTGAAAAATTAGTGAAAAAAAATTGAGTGTTAATAATGAAAGTGTCTTTATGAAAATATGAGTCACAAAGTAAAGAAAAACTGAAGGGCTGTGACAAACAACAAAACCTGCTATCACAGCCTATTCTGCTGAAGTATCAAATACACGGTCATAACTACATATAGAAACAACTCAAAGTTTGCAACTTCGTCATTTAAATATTGGAAAATAGCAAAATTTTGTATTATCTATGTAGCTGTACTTGTATTCTTCATGCATACGCTTTTCATATTCTCTCAGCACTTTTTCCATAGGACCCTTGCCTTTTTAAGTGCCAAGGGCGAACAGTTATCACAACAAGCTATTCAGCACCTTCTGATACACTTTTTAATGCTGTGTGTCGCACCAGTCGTATTTGTTTCTCACTGCTCAAACCATTTCAGAAGAGAAATAGTTCCAGCGTAGACTTTATCACTACCGTCTCTGATGGTTTCACAAAGACTAATTAATTTAGCTTCAGAAACTCTTGTGAGATAAGGGCTGGGACTAAATAGAGGTACAGAGAGGCGAAGATCAAAAGTATCCTGAATGTGCATTGTGGAGATGCTCTGAATATGGTGTTTAGAACAGTAAAGGTCTTTATGTTCAAATTACAAATCATTCTTTTCTCAGTTGAAATAAATAGAACCTAAGCTCAGGACAGACACCAAGAAAATAAGAAATGAATGGCTATCAAAAATTTGGTTTGAGTGCCTCACTCTAATCAGAGGAGGACAGGAAACGTTTGACAGATATATAATATTATATATAAATGACAGAGATATAATGTGATTTTCTGAGACAGCATTTAAATCAGAGGATGTTTTTTCTTTTTCAGTAACTCCACCACCTCATTTTCAAAGATCAACACCTCCAAGTTCAGGAATGGTGCATTTCTTTGAGCAGAAAATCAGGTAAAGGCAGTAGGAGGCCTGCATGTATGAACAAGGAGCTCTTGATTAAATCAACCACAAAGGAAGTGCATGCAAGAAGATACAGGTGACCCAGGAGGAAAACGGAGACGCTGTCCAAGATTACAGAGATGGAGTTAGGAAAGCCAAAGACAACCTAGAGTTGAATCTGATGAGCAACGTGAAGGGCAACCAGAAAAGCTTCTACAAGTATATCAGCATGGAACGGAAACAAGAGAAAAAGTGGGTCCACTGTTGGATAGGGATGGGACCCTGGTGACAAAGGACATGGAACAGCCTGCTGTACTCAGTAAATTTCTTTGCCTCAGTCTTTATTGCTAAGTCCATTCTTTGGGAATCCCAGATCCCTGAGATCACTGGTACAAGGAGGATTCACCCTTGGTGGAAGAGGATCAAGTTAAGGAGAGTTTAAACAAACCAGACGTTCACAAATCCATGGGACCTGACAGGCTGTACCCATGAGTGCTGAGGGAGTAGCTGATGTTATTGCAAGGACACTACCTATTATCTTTGAAAGACTGTGGTGATCAGAAGTTCCCAAGTACGGAAGGAAGTAAATGTCACTTCCCTCTTCAAGAAGGAGCATACAGGGAATTACAGGCTAGTCAGATTCACTGCGCTCCATGGGAAGGTAACGGAGTAAGTCCTACTGGAAATCACTTCCAAGTCTTGCCCTTTCTCTCCAAAAACTTTCTTCCTCAGTTTCTACTTCCTTGTCCTGTTCTATTCTGCCTCAGTCAGCTCACTTCTCAAGACTCCAGTTAAGACTCATCTCTGCCATTCACTTAATCCAGACCTGGTTGGTATAATCACAGAATAATTAAGGTTGGAAAAGACCTCTAGGATCATCAAATTCAACCTATTGCTCAATGGCTCCATGATCACTAGACCATGCCCTGAAGTGCCCTATCCAATCACCCTTCGAACACCTCCAGGGATGGTGACTCCACCACTTCTCTGGGCAGGCTGTTCCAATGCCTAACCACTCTTTCAGTAAAGAAATTCTTCCTAATGTCCAATCTAAACCTTTCCTGGCACAGCTTGAGGCCATTATCTCTTGTCCTATCATTACTTACTAGGGAGAAAACGGCAACACCCGCTTCACTGCAACCTCCCTTCAGAGAGCTGTACAGAGCAATAAAGTCTCCTCTCAGACTCCTCTTCTTCAGTCTAAACAATCCCAGCTCCCTCAGCCTCTCCTCATAAGACATGTTTTCCAAACCCTTCACCATCTTTGTCACCCTTCTCTGTATCCGCTCCAGCACCTCAATGTCCTTCCTGTCCTGCAGTGCCCAAAATTGGACACAGTCCTCAAGGTGCGGTCTCACCAGTGCTGAGTACAAGAACACAATCACTTCCTTACTCCTGCTGGCCACCCCATTTCTGATACAGGCCAGGATGCCATTGGCCTTCTTGGCCACCTGGGCACACTGCTGGCTCATGTTCAGCCGGCTGTCAACCAACACCCCCAAGTCCTTTTCTGCCAGGCAGCTCTCCAGCCACTCTTTCACAAGCCTGTATCTTTGCTTGAGGTTGTTACAACCAAAGTACAGGACCCGACACTTAGCCTTATTAAACCTCATCCAATTGGTCTTAGCCCACTGATCCAACCTATATAGACCTCTCTGGAGAGCCTTCCTGCCCTCAAGCAGATCAACACTCCCACCTAATTTCATGTCATCTGCAATACTACCTTCCTCCATCCTCTTTCTCTGAGCTGTCTTACCCCTTCCCAGAACTGTCTCCCAAATTAGTTTCTTTCTCTTGGATTCTTACTTTTCTCCATGCCGATTGCCACTTCTTATGTCCTTCTCCCACCTATCTGCTGAGATAGCCTAAATGGTTTTTAAAGGCTGAACTGTTCTGTCTGAAACTTTCTTTAGCTAAAAATAAGTATCCTGAAGCAGATAGCACAGAAAATACAACTTACGTGTTTGAAGTTTCTCAGTGCTTACAACTGAAAACATGCTCTTACAAAGCAGTATTAAGCAAACTTCACACAAGACGGTTCTACTAATATGCTACTAGCATATCTCTTTAAGAATGTCCAGGATTCCTAAATGTTCTCCCAAGAATCTGATGTCTACTGTAGCACAAAATAGCATGTATACTAACTATCCTTTAAAGCATCTGATAAAAACCCAGGACTTTTTCCAGGAAATATATGAAAATACTTAAAGAATACGTTCAGTATTCAAAGACTTAAACTATAATATGAATCATTAAACTTTGTTAATTCTAATGACCAAGGTATTGAAAACAAAAATGTGCCAATACTGCTCCCGAATTAATAATATAGAGTGACATTTTTTCCTGTAGAAACACATGCTATTCCCACTGTTGTCAGTGCATAGTTTCTGGAGATCATTATTTGGAGCTCATGTCTGTAACCATAAAGTAGCATTACCAGTTTATTTGTCTGAAGAAAATTAAATACCAATCTAAACAAAATAAATTGTTCTATTAAATTTTTTAGAGAATGTAAAAGCAATAAACGAATTAAAGAAAAATCCTAAAACCACAATTGTTTTTTGAAAAGAAGACAGTAAATTTATAGTTGAAACTCTTTCCCTGGTACTGTTCACATGTATAGACATATATCATATAAATAATAAATTCTTTGTTAGTAGCAGAAGATTTTTAGGATATTGTTCAATGACTGACAAGGATGAAGTCAACTGAAACATATTTTTAACCAGAGGATAAATCTTGTTTGAAGGCTTTATAAAGGAACCTTATAAATTTAGACCAAAAGCCTGGATATATTTTATGTACTCTAGACCATACTTTGGCCTCTGATCACAAGAAAACTGGTGTAAATCTGGAATACCTCCTTTGAAACCAACTAAGGCTTTCAGAATTTACGCTCCTAAATCCAAGAGAAGAATTTAACCCAAGCCAGCTTTATTGAGCAAGAGACATTTGGTCTGGCTGCAGGGGGGAGAGGCTGTGGCAGCTGGCCAGCTTTTCTCCCCAAGAAGTGATGTCAGACTAGCCAGTAGATCCCTTTGGGCATTAAACATCATGGAAAACATCCAGACACTCTTCTCAATGAGAGAGCCATCTGGAATCTTTCAGAAGGCTCAGAGGAGGTGGCCACCACCTAAAAGTGCCTTACTGGTTGCTGTCCTCTTGTTTCAGGGCTTCTGTGACTTTTCCTTCTTTTTGTAACATAATGTAATTTAGTTTATGACCACAAAAGTGCAACAAAAAAAAGGGAAAAGATGAAAACCATTATGCTAAATACAACCAGTCATTTACTTGAAAATGTAAACATCAAACTATTCCCTAGATATGTAATTACAGACAGCTTCAAAGAAGGAAAGGCACATTTTTAGTGAATACATCCTATTTTGTATATGCTGCTTTTGCCTGAAGTACAGTCTGATTTTCTACAGGAGCACAGCAAACTGCTTTTAAAGGAAACATCAGCCAGAGTTTCTGGCTAATCACTGTGCTCTTCCATGAGATTTACAGAGGCAGAACATGGAAAAGAAAATAAAAACACAAAAGCAAATGTAGCACATCTGCAGCATGTACCTACTTTCCTTCCCAAGGCCCTGAAGGATGGTGTACCAAGCGACACACCAGAGTGGTGCATAACAGGAGGAGTCATCCTCTGACACATTCCCCCTTCCAAGCTCTATGAAATTAGTGCCAGAAAAAACATGAGGAGGAAATACTTCTGCTCCTACTCCATGGTGTCACTACCATACAGGGAGCTAGAAAGGCTGTACTGGAATTTAATAACACTAATTGTTAATAAATGCCCTTAACAGGCTCCCACCCCACCCACTGCCACAGTCCTCTCTTCTGGGAACTGGGCTGCTATAAGTGTCTCCTCCTCTGGCCTGTGATCTCAATCAGATCCCAAAGCCCTGTCTCTGGAGAGATACACATGTGTAAGCCCTGGCCCCCACAAACTCCCACGTCTCCCTGCACGCGGTTGTACTATGCTGCCAGAACTAGCTCATAGTCTTTCACTAGCACATTCCCCTTTGCAGAGTGCGGAGTTAACTGAGGTGCCCACTGATCCTACTGAGCCCAGCGAGCACTGTGGAGTGGCCTCTCACCATGGAAGCTCCAGCATTTGCAGCATGAAACTGTCTTTCAAACTCTGACTCATTGCCTCCTTC
This sequence comes from Baryphthengus martii, assembly GCA_013396935.1. NCBI lineage: Eukaryota > Metazoa > Chordata > Aves > Coraciiformes > Momotidae > Baryphthengus > Baryphthengus martii. Next base: position 16,050 of record VWZK01007172.1, read on the forward strand.
CATGGCCTTAATCCTCTCCTGCTGGAAGAGGAAGGCATTCTGTAAGGGGAGCCACTATGACTTCCTTCATCGGTTTGTAAATCTTTAGCATATCGTTACTAGCAAACCTAGTTTGTTTTTCAGAACTCTAGTAAAACAAAAGTAAACAGGAGAGCAATGACTATTTTACCGTCCCAATTTGCTGCCTTGGGCAACTGCCTCCTTTGGACATTTCATGTGGGAACCACTTAAAAGCAAGAGTTGATAAAAAGTTTCCTGAAAAAATAACCAGGCAACTTATATTATCATTGGGTTTTTTATAAAACATTTTTCACCTCAAATAAAAAAGCATAAGAATAATACCATCTAAGATCTGAGATGTTTGACTTGTGTGTACTTTCTTAACATCTTTCACTTCCTGAAACATGTCAGCCTGTTTGTGGGGGAAGAGCAGCTCCTTCTTCTGTTGGTGTTTTTCACACTAGCTGAAAAGATACCTTGGCCAAAAGATGTTGAGGAATAGATCTAGTAGATTCACCGTGGGAGGAAAGAATATTTTTATAGTACCAATTCACAAACTAAGGGAGTTCACATTTAACTTTTCTAAACTTTGTGCTTAGATAAATGGACAAAAAACGCCAGAGCGCCAACAAGGACATGCAATAAAAAAATCTGGTGGCATAAGGATAAACTGCAACCACCTCTCATTTGCACTCTGGTGTTCATCTTCGAACAACACAAAGGGGAATCAGAAACTGAGATCAAGCATGCCTCTGTGAGTAATTTAAACTCCCTTGTCTGTGCTAGACCATTTTTACCTCTGGCAAGTAGTTTCTGGTGTTCTTGTTCCTAAATATTCAATTTCTTTACCAAACTACCGATAAATGCCAAACTGTAGATTAACAATTCAACAATAAGAAAGCAGTGACTCGTATGACTAAAACAAGAGAAGATCTTGTCCACGTTCCTTGCAATCCTGCTTTACATTGTTTTACTGCATTTGTCTAATAGCATTTCCTAATACTTTAAAAATCTACAGGGGATAAGATATATACACCTATTATTATGCTAAAGAGGCGAAACAGCACAGAGGCAAAAAGTGTAAGAGATTCTCTTATTTGTCTTTTTGAAAACAAGTCTAATGTAATGCAACGTGTGAACTGCCTTTTAGAATGGCTGGAGTCTCCTGCTCTACTAACTCTCCTTTGTGAAGAACTGGATTTAAGACAGTTTTTAAGAAAGAGCTATTGTCAGAAGAAGTTGTTCTTCAGTGAGACTAACATGGAAATATGTCCAGTAATTCCTATCATAAAACAGTTTTCTCTAGTATGTACATCCTTTGAACCAGTTAAACTTTTAAAAGTTAAACTTTAATTCCAGTAGCACAGGAACTAAAAAAATACATCTTTCCATTTGTATTTTTTTTTTATTCTTAAAAGGAAAAATACAGTAATTATTTAAAATACAGCATATTCCTACAGGTATCATTCTACAGATTCTTCACATTTTTGAGAAAATGATAAAAAGATGGACACCTATACGTGCTCTAATTTTGCCAAATATGTTATATTTTAAGCATAAATTCTCAGTTTCCAAATCTTGCCGTTAGAACAGGAGTATGGAGTCGATGCTGGTGGCGGAATGTTCCTTCAATAAAGACTCTAAAGGTCAGACAAAACAGCCCAAACACCTGCAATATTACCTTACTTCTACACTGTAGATCTGTTTGTGTATAACTATGATGAATATATTTTAACTCGTACTATTTTTTTTTCTCCTGCAAATCTATGCACTCCCAGGATCTCTCAAATCTCAATAAAATGAGAGGAAGATTAATTCTATTTTGATTTAATTAATGCCTGCAGATTTCATAGTCCCACCATTTAAGGAGGATTGGCTGAGCCTAATGTAAAGCTGTGGCCTCTCCTGTCTGTCATGTGGATCATGATGGAAGGGTGGGAAGAGCACTTCCTGCAGCGTGTGGGCAGATGGCTGTAATGGTTTCCTCAGTGTATGGAAACTCAGAGTTAGAGAAACAGCTATCTGGAAGGATATTTTCCTGTATTTGTTTTTACTTCAGTCATTGAGTACTGCAACACCTGTGTCAAAGCACAGCCCTAATATCCAAGTGGATTCTGGATTTTACACTTATATTAAATTCTGGAAAGTCTAGAAAATCATAAGATTTCTTGTATTGGTTGGTTGCAGGTTTTTAAGACAATGAAAATATCCAAGGAATACTCATTATCAGGACTCGTTCAACACCAATAGTTAGGTCTCCTAGGAAAGACGCATTCTTCAGTGAAGTGAATATATGTTCCAAACTGGGAGGAGAGGAGACAAGAAAGGGACAGTTCTTCAGCCAAATAAATACAGTAAATTTGACAGTCTGGAGTATGCTATTGAAAAATTCAAAGTCTAGCTCTAAGTTGTTGTTATTATGATGTTACTTAATACCTCTTAATATTTAAAATGTATTTGTACAGACCAAGTGTTTCAAAGCTTCATTTCTTACTGCTTCATGGACGTATTCTAGACTTACTATATGGACTTCTGTTTGCAGCTATAGAGGTACATGAGAAATACATGGATCAGTGAAATGCAGAGGACTATTACGAATTAAAACTATCAAAAATTCAGAACCTCAAAGGTTAATATCTGATGCTTGATAAAACATAAATCAATGAAACAATGATTAAACTAACAATTGATCACCTGTAACTTCAAAAATCCCATTCCTCGAGACAGAAAAAGCAATGAACACAGAGTCAATAGCATTACTTCCTACAGCAGATGCGGTATTGATTTCTAGCCATCAAAGTGGTGAAAGCTGAGCCAAAGAATCTGTTACCATTATTCTTCTGAAATGTCTATATAGTAGTTAGTCTGCCAACTCTGGGGTACTCTCCTAAGTTGCATATTGTAATATCCATTCTTCAATTGTCAGCCTGTACAAATAGCTCTATTTTCGATTAACTTATTTTCATTTTCTTTAATTGTGAGACATTTAATCATCAGATGTCTCCATCTCATCTCTTTTACCTCATCTCACTGAAGCTATAAATTAACTCCTGGGTCAATTTTAAAGACGTAACAGAGATTTTTTCTTTTTGTTGTTTGTTGTTTGTTGTGTAAAAAAAAAACCAACAAAAAAACCCAAACAAACCTTCTGCATTTTTATTTAGGCAAATGCTGAGGATGTCTATTTTTGGAATAAAATACTTAAGGATACTCTACTGGATAAACATGCTTCTCCAAAGAAATGCAATGAGACATCTTGCATATATCCCAGTCACCTGTGGACAGCATTAGTTTCCCTGATTTTGATTAATATGCCATTGTATCCTGGTTTACTATTACAATACGAAAAGACCAGTCCAAATATTTTCTTCTCCAAAAGCCTTATCACCAAATTTTGGTCCACAGATCTACTTAATCCATCCCTTTCCCAAAGTTATAGAATAAGCTTCTGGACAAATCTAATCTCTGCCAGTTCTGGCAGATTCAATCATACCTGAGTGAGGCAATCCATTAAACATCACAGACAGCAGAAGTGGAGAGAGCCACCTGTAACCAGGCAGAAAACTTCTCCTTGTTCATCAGAGATTAAATCTCCAATGATCAATTCAATATAGCTAAAATGATTTTATATTTCTCAGTGTTTCTTAAATTCTTACATCATAGCTGCGTATGATGAAATCACAAAGCACAAATCAGAGACAGGAGAGAGGTTTAAGATCACCATGTGCAGGAACAATGGCTTTCAGATTAAAAACTAAATATATTTGTAAATCCCCTTCCCAGCGATTAGCAACATATAACCATGGAGTCAGTGACATGCAATTTTTGAAAGTCTAAGGAAATACCTGTGATTTGCTCTGAATCATTTTATATATTTAAGAGTGAATTCCAAGGTTAGCTCTCTATGTAGTAGTGTCAAGGTCCTCAGAAGAGATACTTTCTCTGATCTGTTGGAAAGCTGGGCTTTATCAAGCTTTAAATAGCAGGAAACTTCTCTTCCTCGGATACTCTGACAGACGTAAAAAATTATTTAAACTTTTGCTGACTCATGAAAATCCTGCTGTTCAAGAGATCACAGCTGTCAAATGACAAATATGTTTGCTTTGCACAGTTTTAGATGAGTTTGTCAGAACAGGTTTAAACCTGCCTTTTTTTCCCTCAGGCTGGTGGACCGCCTGGACCAGTTTTTTGCTGTCATCTACAATGTATTTACAAAACTAGCACGTATGTCATAGTCATATTTATGAGCAATACCTGATGGTAGGTAGAACCGGGTGAATTGTTGCACTCGATGCAAACTTGCCACGCTCAAATTTTCACTGTTTTCCTATGCTAATTGAGTATTAATTGTCACATAAAGCCATCAGTGGAAGTCTGGCTCTTCGAAAAGCAAGGGCAAAATTCTTGCTAGCTTCAGCAGAGCTGGGTTTAGACAAAGTGAGTGCAAGTCCAAGCCAGCTACTGTGCTGATGGCCTTGAGAACTGCTCAGGAACAGTCTGAAGAACTCCAAATGATTCTGTCTAAGCAAACATATTATTTTCTCTCCTATGTCTGTCCCACAGTATGCTATTTGTTATCATCTGTAAATCACCAAACATCCTTTGTGACGTTTATATGGTATAGTTATAAATAACTCTAACACTTGCATGTTAAACAGAAAGTGATTTACAAAGTGCTGCTCAATCTGACAGCTGTTACTAGAGCATAGCCAGAATTGATTACTTGCAAGTTTATTTTAATTACAGATAGGCCTACACTGAAATAGTCACCTGCTTTTACAAGACTGCAAACCAGTGGTAAATAGGTTTGCCTTTGTAAAAGAAAGAGTTCTGGCTTTCACATAAGTAACGTGTTTTGAAGTATCTTATTTTCACCTGGCTCTTTTTAACAGGTTTGTGATCAAGTGAATCCACTTACACTTAGACTTTTATTCAAAATGTATAGAATATTCAAAAATATCCATTTAAAATATGAAGAACTGAAGTCCAGCCTTCACAGGGAGAAATTTTCCCATTGGTCAAGGATCAGTGGCTGTACTCAAGTGCAAACTCCAGCAAGTTTTCCTTTGAGGAAAAACTGCCTTTACTAACAAGAACAGTTCTGTATTTGTCCTTCAAATGCCTCCTTTGTGATACAGTGACTCATATCTATGGAAACACCAATGAAATACATCAAAACTATGTAATTCAATCCCGTAGAAACTGTGTTACAGAAATAAACAACTGTCTGAAGATCTTGTTCTATGGATCGAGCGGGTGATTTAGAAGAACTTGGCTCTCAGGTGGGCTTCCCAACGTCAAGAATACAACTTCCAAAAATACTAATCCAGACAATTCATTATGCAAATCCTATAAAGTCTTTTACATTACCAGAATGATTCAGAATAAGAATGCTACACAATATGGGATCATAACCCTGACCATCTATGTTGACAGATACGAGACAAAGTTCTGAACGGTCTTTGAATTTTGGTCTCTAGAAGATTCCTACTTACAGTAAATATTTGAACCTTTGCAGCCATCAGGAAAAGTTATATTGTTTTTTCACAAATATGTAATTGTAATAACCTATCAGAATAACAGATACTTGTCCTGCTTTGAGTTGGAACAGAACAATTCTGTTCCATGATTTTACTTTTCAGCTAAGTTCTTTTAACTAACTGCACTTTCTTGAAGTTAGCAGCATATTTTCACACTGCTTCAAGCAGTGATAAAGCTCACTGTTTAGAGTTAGTACCAAGGATTGATGTGCAGACCAAGGCCACTGCTAGAGCTTGTGTACCACGTTGAGGGTGCAGAATGTAAAAGGCTGCACCTGCAGGAAGGAGCAGACAGGACAGGTGATCCTAAACTGACCACCGAGCTATTCCATCTCATGTACACCATATTCGGCTGCTGGGGGCCCTTGTTCAGTAGCTCTTGGTTCAGGGGCTCTTGCTCTGGGCCCTTGCTTGGATTCTTGCTTTCTTCTTCAATGGCTGGTATCCAAGGAGGACTCTGTCCATTCTGCCCTCAATCCTGATCTGAGTGTTCTTGAATCCAGTAGCGGAATCCAGCTCCTGAACTCAGTTCCCATCTGCTGCTGGGCCTAGACTGGGACTTTCTCAGTGACTGCTCCACAGCCTCAGTGGTGACGGTGACGTAATTGCCATCTGGGGGGGCTGGATTCAATGCTGGGTTTGTATATATTTGTATGTATTCCTTTTTATTATTATTATTTTCATTTTCATTAAAGCTGTTCTAGTTTCCTTTTCTAATCAATAGGTCTCTTTCCCTTATTCCCTTTCTTTTCCCCTTCGGGGAGGGAGGGGGGTTAACAGAGAGTGTCTGTTATAGGTATAGCAGGCTGCCCTGACTCTAAACCATGACAGTAATCCAAAAATAGTAATGAAAGACGATTTCAATAAATGCACTGTAATATCTCACACTCTGCATTTCCTAAAATAGGTCACTGACAGAGAATCTCTCATTCGATTTTAAATGGTAGACTTTAAAAGAAAGTGCTTCACTTATCTGAGGTGATGTGACCTTCTAAGCAAAAATTACACAATAGTAGTTTCAGATACTATTTTCAGTGTCTCTGTGTTTGGATAAATTTTGTCATGAAGTAATTCTTACAGTTAATAGCATAGCATGTTTTGTATTCAAACTCCAGGCTACAGCAAGTTCAGAGCAATAGCTTAACTTGTATGTTAATATTCTTATGGAAAACCGTGTCAGTTCTGTCAGTTTCTCAGCACCACTGTAGCCCAACAGGGCTGACTTGTTAATCATATGCCCTCTGCTGCTTTATGGGAATGGTCATTATAAATCACTCTCTGTCCAAATGTAGATACAGATGGAATCAATTAATTACTTCTTGCCTGCTTGGAGTATGATCATCAAGGCAACATAGCTAAGCAATACTAATCTCTAGTAACCATCTGGAACCATTGAGACAAATCGTATCTCATTGCCCAGGGGAAGCAAAAGTTTTGGAAGCCCTTGAGGCACATGGCCTCTTTCAGAGTTGCCTACGGTTAAAATCAGCTTACAAAAAACCTCAGGTTTTGAGCTGAGCTTATATTACTTACTCCTTTTATGAAGAGCTGAATGGGATTTTTCACCTGGCTCTTTTTAACAAGTTTGTAATCGAGTGAATCTACTTACAGAATTGGTTAGACTTCTATCCAAAAGTCTGCCAAACTTACTTTTTGGCGAAAAAAAACCAATACCATTGAAGTAATAGAAACTCCGGGATCAGAAGAAGAAACAAAGTGCTCACAAAAAAACTGGGCAAGATCCTGGATGGACATAAGAGGACCACAGAAATGTTGAAGACCACCAGATGAGTGCAAAAGCTGGGGTTTTTAAACTCCCAATTTACTTATTAAAAGATATGGTTTGATATTATGTACTCTGATAAACATCTGGGTTTCTTGCCATACAAACTGGATCTTGTATGGCAGGGATGGTGGCTGTGTGTCCACTCAAATTCTGACGGATCCAAGTCTCTCCAAATGAGAGGAATGCAGGCCAACACAAATCTGCTCAGAATCACAGTTTTACTGCACTGTTTTGAGGGTTTTCTGGTCACTGCAGAGAGTTGTAACTCTTTCTTATTAAAACTGTAGCTGTTTGCAGGAAGGTAGTATTAGAGTGCTCTCAGCAAAATCACTGCCTCTGCTATCAAATTGGCAATCAAGCCTGATCCAGAGCCTGAAGAAAAGATTCATCTCCTTTAAGTTTGATGCACTTGTTTTTGAATCCATAGGTAAAAGTATTCTTATGTCTTTTAAGTCAATTTAAGCCTTCTCCTTCAATACAGAAAAACCCTTACTATTTCTGTTATTGAGCAAATTTAAATCAATTAATAAGCTCCTTTAAAGGATGGGGATTTTTAAACCTTATTCATATCTCATAAGTGCTTACAAAGTCTAGCAGCTTTATAGAATTGACTACTGACACGTGAAATGACCCATATTTTCATATATGTTTTCAGAACCAGTGTCTGACTCTTATTTTTTGGTACTAGAAAATTTGTTTTCACCTAAAAATCCTAATATGGGAGACCTGGAACCTGTATTGTTCTCTTGACATTGAACCTCACATCACAAGGAATGTGTTGTGTTACAGCTCGTCATTTCCTTGGAAACTTCTCTGACACCAGTCTCTTTACAAGCAGAAATAAGAATTTTCTGTGTCTCGGAAGAGAAAGGGCTGAGGTAAAATGTGTTTTATTTCATAAATGGAAGATTTGGTTCTTAGCCAAAGAATTCCTGTTAAGGTCTACATTTAACAAAATACTTCAAACACGTGGCTCACATGAAGTGTTTGAGTGAGGCTGTTGGAATCGAAGGAACCAGGAAAACTTTAAAATCTTGCAAATGTGCATCTACCTCACAAAATCTGTGCCTTAAGAATCATTTTACTCTAATATTTCACTGTTTTAGGTGAAAGCATTTAAATTGTTTGATTCAAATCAGAAAATTTCATATACATGTGTTTCGGTGTTTCAAATACACAGCCTGGAAGAAGGCTGAAGGACTCTCCTTTTATGTCTTTGAGAATTATAAAGGGAGAGACAGAGGTAGCAAAAGCAAGTGAACCTTTATACACCCATTTAGCTGATTTACCTCTTTTCTGTTCAAGCAGATGCATCTAGCTTTATGAGGTACAATTCTAGGTGCTTGTTGTGCAGGTTAAAGCTTTTCCTAAGCAGGGTTATTGTCGGTTTATACTATGCCAACAAATATATGAAAAAGAGCAAGATTCATTCATAAAAAGAGGGGAAACTATAGGAAGTCCTACAAGGGGAGGTAGAATCTCCCACCTTGTGCTTTATTGTAATTTCTTCAATTTTAAGGGTGTTATCTTAGTATTAAAAAGGTTCATTATTTTATTTAAAGAATATTAAAAAGGGAAGAAGCGTGTGCAGTGGGGGCAGCTTGCTGTAGTAGATGATGCATCATGAAATACATGGTTTCTTGACAGGAGTTGATTCATGTCTAGCCAGTTCATGTTGCCAGTAAGCAAGGGGTCCAGCCCCAGCTAAACCTGCCTTCAGAAATTACTGAGGCATGGACATTAGTCTGGCTATCAGCACAAGCCAGCGGTGAAAGCTGTCTCAATGCCTACTTCTCTTTTTTTTTAATGTAGAATTTGAGATTAGTATAAGTTTCGTCCAAATGAGATACAGCTACTCAAATACCTTAAGAGCAAGCACCAACTGCCACCTCTATTTCTGTTGCCTTTAATTTGATCTCTTCTATGTTTAGAAGTTCAAAGACAATTTTGCAGATGTTAGCAGGTAGGAGAAAGTATTTGCTTTCAGGATCCGATTATTTTTAGGCTACTTTTTGCATACTCAGTCTACATGGTGCAATTCCTTTCAGGCTTCCCTTTATGCTAAAACGCGACATCTATTAACAAGAGTGAAATAATGCAGGCATTTAAATGCAAGCAATTAATTTTGGCCCCAGTCAAACCTTGTGAAATGATGAGTGCTAAAACAGATAAGAAAGCCTAGTCATCTATATCTTTTCCTAAGCAATTGCTTCCTACTTTACATGTGAACTCAGTGATGTATTTCACTCCCAAGTAAGAGAAATTATTACGCAGAAAAAAAATCATAGAATTATAGAATGGTAGGGGTTGGAAGGGACCTCCGGAGATCATCGAATCCAACTTCCCTGCCAGAGCAGGATCACCCAGGGCAGGCCACTCAGAAACATATCCAGGTGGATTTTGAAAGTCTCTAGAGAAAGAGACTCCACAACCTCTCTGGGCAGCTTGCTCCAGTGCTCCATCACCCTCACAGTAATGAAGTTTTTTCCTCATGTTGAGGTAGAACTTCCTGTGTTCCAGTTTTGTGTCTGTTGCCCCTTGTCCTGAACTTGACGCTACTTGACACTCACCCTTCAGATAATTGTAAACATTAATAAGATCCCCAATCAGTCTTCTCTTCTCCAGTCCCAGATCTCTCAGCCTTTCTGGATAAGACAGATGTTCCAGTCCCTTAATCATCTTCGTAGGACTCTCTCTAGTATTTCCCTGCCTCTTGAACTGGGAAGCCCGGAACTGGACACAATACTCCAAATATAATCTCACTAGGGCAGAGTAGAGGGAGAAGGAGAACCTCCCTCAACCTGCTGGACACACTCTTAATGCGCCCCAGGATGCCATTGCACTTCTTGGCCACAAGGGCACATTGCTGGCTCATGGAGAACAGACAGTTCACCAACACTCCCAGGTCCTTCTCTACAGAGAAGTGCTGGCATCTGTTGGTAGATAGGTAATGGCAGCTATGTCTTTTCTCTCTCTCTTTTGGTTTTTTTGAGTGCTATCATAAGACCTATCTTTCCTCAAGTAGATTGAAAATATACTGGCATAAAATAAGAGTAATCTAAATGCCAAATCCAAACCACAAAATCTTAGTGCTCTGGAGGCTGGATGGTTGACCTTCAGAGAAGCCATGATGTAGTAAACACATGTGAGGAGGGAAGGGACTGGAGCAGGTTGGAGGAGCCATGCTTAACACTGTGGCCATGGCCCTGTGAATCATTGTGACTGCCAGCCCAGAGGGCAGGGGAAGCCACACAGTACTCTATTATTGGTAATCTAGTAGAACCAGCTGCTCCAAAATGGGAGATGTGCTGTCCCTGAGTCTGATGAATTCGGCCCAGCATGCATGTATGGCTTGAGATGCTGTATACCAGAGAGCCAAAAAACTCACACACAGAATTCTTAAAAGATTAAAATTAACTTGGGATAATTTTAAGCTATTGTAGTTATACTTTGATTGTTGAAATCTGCTTGGGCTTCCTTTCTGCTTAAGTGTGAATCCTTCAGATAAACAAACTGTAACAGTAAATTTATCAGCCATGGCATTAGCACACAGTTGTCCATACTGTTTACCGTTTTGCACAGTCTCTGCAGATTTGTCATGTGCCAGTAGCACCCACCCACGCGTTCATAAGAAGCGCTTTGGATGGTGCCATTTGAGGGGTAGTTAGCTGCGTGCTCTGCCATACTATTTGACCTCAAGTCAGAAAATTATTCCCAGTTCATTCTGTTCACTAGTATAGTTGTAGGCTTAAGGGTCTTATCTGTTCTAAAAAATCTGACTTTTGTATTTGGCGTCTTGCCTGCATTGTCCTGCTTCACTTTCTCTACCACTTCAAAACATGGTGAAATCCTATTTGTTAGTTACTGAAACAGATAAACATAAACATACAATATATTTTAGAAACCTTAACCTGAATGTTTTAACTCTCTGTGTGAAGTTCTTCTGCACGTTGAGATCAATTATTCTGTACCGCAGCTAGGGCGGTGCTTGCTGTTGCACTGGTGTGCCAGGGAAGGATAGCAGGAAGTGCGCCACAACATATTTGGGGCATAACTTCAAGTCTTAAAATCCTAGAGACCGAGGACTAAAACTTGTATTCAGTGCCCAGGAGTAACACAAGAAAAAAGGGTTTCAATCCCAAACTCAGGGAAAAGATAGGCTACAAGTCTAAGGGCTAAAGCATGGAAAACATCTTCCATGTGCAAAAAGTTCCATGTTTGAATTAGAATCCTCTGAAGACCACGACACAGGTGCGAGCTTTACTGATATGGTTTAATAGTGTCTATGAGAAGAGGGAACCCCAGCACCAGAGAAGTAGTACAAAGTAAGTGATATTTCTGGAATCATTCACTATGATCATGTAGAAAATCTGGTTTTAAAATAAAAAGTATAGCTGCTCAATATTGTATAAGAACCATTATATACTTTCATAAATCTGTCACAAATTGACTCTCCTTACTTTAATTTTTCAATTAAATTATTTATGCTTTTATTTTGCATTGCAAGAAGCAAATGAAAAATAGATTATATTTAAAAATTAAATTTTAAAAAGCGGTCAAGTGCTTAGTTCTGAAGATTCACGCTTTTATTTTGGAGGAATGGGAATTTTTTGTTGTTTTAATTTAATTGTCAAATTCCGCACTATCCTAAAACTACATAAAGCTTTCTTAATTTCTTGACTTAAGTGCATGGAAAAAAATAACTTCCAGTCTGTGTATTAATTCTTTGGTCTGAAAATGACAGATTAATATTTCACATTATTTAGTTTATATATACTGTAATTAAGATTGATACGCTGTAATCAGTCTGCTTCGAATCATCTTCTAAAGTGTCTCATAAATTATTGAATCCTGTTTACTTTTGTTTCCTAACACTGATACAAAAAAATAATTACCATTACAAAACAACATATCTGAATCCACCAGTCATGACACATTTAATAAAAGACAGAAAATCTATGGGTGGCAACGCTATTGTCTTTCTAATATGTTATGTTCTTGCTTACCACCAAAGACACGCACAAAGTGCAATGCCCAAAGGTTAGATGAAATTTAGCTTTTACCAGTAGATGCAGCTTGTTATCCAAAGTAAATTATCCTCAGCTATGTTTCAAAAGCTCTAATTTTCCCTTTCCGTCATTGCTTGCTGTTGGGTGATAACATCATGCTGTACCTGCTAGATCAAGGATGAAGTTCTAACAGACCTTTCAATGCTACATGGCAATATATATATGGAAGTCATTAAAGTTCCTAAACATAGGTGATATAAGGGTATTGCAAACCCTAGAGCAAAAGAGGACAAACCCTGTACTGATGATGCTAATCAATGTCATATTTCGACTGTTAGGCAAGAGCTGATGCTCCCACAAGTTGAGTAGTCATCTGTCTTTGCAAATGAGTAAAGAGTCATGTGCAGGTAACTAACTACAGCATGAGCAAAGATTTAAGGGGTAAATACTCCCAAAGCAATAGTGCTGTAGCCATATCTGATAATCAGATAGATATGGCTGATTATAGATAATCATTTAGCAAAGGCTGCTTGCAACTTTGAAACATTTAGCTCAAAATAGCATAATCAGACAAGACAGCGTCTGAAAACTGCAGAGAGCTCACTGTGTATATTTTACAAACACAACCAAATACCTGTGAATGCTGCAGGATGTTAAATACCATCCTACACTGGAAACGTGCTTAATTCAATGTTTGCTTTGTAGGAAGTTTCCGTCACAAAACATCTTATTCAGCACTTAAATTGTTGTACAAAGTTATTTTTCACCTAAGAGACCCTGTTGAACTCGTATTTCTGTCACATTTAATAACTGTACAGACTTTTTACATTTTCCATTTTGTTATTAAAACCACCATTCAAAATGGCAGGTACACCAAAGCAGCACTTTACCTCCTGTACTCTCCCTTCTCCAGAGTTCCTTCTACAGCACATTTTTGCACCCATACACCTTCGTTGTGTTGGTCCTCTTGTAATTTTTAACAATCTCCGGAAGATTGTCCAGATCTTTATTGACATTTATGATTAAGAGCAGCAGGGGAAGGGTGGGTGTCAGATGTTTGATTTACCTCCATATTGGACAGGGACTGCTGTGTATTGGTCTCTGCACTTTTAGTCAGGGTGCGGAGTGGGGTTTCTCTCACTTGGGAGATCCAGACCATATTCCTTTACAGAACCTGTTCCACTAGTGGCATGCTATGTTTGCATTCAAGTGCATTTGACTTCGGATTAAGTGGTACAGATTTAATATTTTACTTCAAAAGAGTTTGCAGAGTATAAGTGTTAATGCGTTCATTAAAAGAAATCATGATACAATGCAAATACAATTATTTTAAAGCCAATTTATGTTTAATGACATAGCAGTTATCAAAGCTCAGTAACTCTAATTAGGATTTTACTCAGTGTTTGCTCACCACTTTATAGGATGAGTCTCAAAGACTAACAGTGATCTAGGTTGGGGTTTTTTAAACCGAGCTTCTTATTCACATGTCTTCAGGAAAGAACTGAGATGTTATTTATCTGCATTTTAATAAAGGATTTCAATCATTTCTTGCACAATAATAGCAAAATATCTCCATTATAGCAGTCTATGAAATTAACTGATTCAAGGTTATCTTATATATTTGGTGACATGCTGCTTCCATCCTTCTTCAGTCAGTGAAGTGCTTCTTGCTACAAACAGGTTCGTAGCTTTCCCATATCTGAAGCCCCTTACATGTACTATTAAAGTACATCCAACTTCCTCAAGTAGTTTTTTATGTGTTAGATTTTTATTTTTTCAATTGAATGCAAGTGAAACAGCAACAACTCAATTTATTGTAATAAAATCTGTGATCGGCCTCACCTTGGTCCTTGGTAAAGTTATGGTTTTTAAGGGCATTAGCTCCATTACTAAACACCTGAAAGGCAAGAAGGTGATTGTCAGTAGCCAGCAGGGATTTAGAAAGGGAAAATCGTGCCTGATCTTCATTGCTCTCTCTTGGATGATGTTACCAGCCCTGTAGAGAAGAAGACGACACTGGATGTCGTATACCTTCATTTTTAGCAATGACTTTGTCCCTGTATGTCATAGTTTCCTTAATACCAAATTCATTAGAAATAGATGGGATTAATCGTCAGAGTGGGTGAAAAACAGGAGTTCTAGGATCAAAATATTGTGACCAATGGTGCTAAATCCAGCTGTCAGCCAGTAGCTAGTGTGGTCCCTTCAGGGATTAGCAGTGGGACCAATGTTACTCAATGTCTTCAGTAATGACCTGGAGGATGGGATCAAGCACACTCTCAGCAAGTATGTGTGTGATACCAAAAGGAGGGGAGCAGTGAGTACACTGGAGGAAAGGGTTGCTTTCAAGAGACCTGGACAGGCTGGGGAAGTGGTTTGAGTAGAACATCATTAAATTTAACAAGAGAAAGTATGAGGTCTTGCATCCGTGAAAGAATCTCACGCAACAGTGCAAGCTGTGAAGATGCCGCTCTGTAAAAAGGTGGTTAAATAGTGCAGCAGGTTTCCCAGCAAGGCTACACAATCTCTGCCCTCTGAAGTGTTCAAGACTTGGTGGGACATGACCCTGATCAACCTGATCTCTTATGACCTGTTTTGAGAATGTGGTTGAACTAGATACCCTCTGAAAGTTCCTTCCACCCTAAATTTTTATTCTAAACCATATACTGCTTATTGTATAGTACACCTTGTAGGCATGAAGTCTTGCAACAACGGAGTAGTTTTAAATTTTTTATTAATTTATGTAATTATTTTGCACAAATCTGTAGGATGGCCACTCCTTTTTTTTTTTTTATTTTTTTGTGAATTAGAAAACTCTTCCCACTCTGAAAAATGACTGTTTTACTTCAGCTTCAGGGTAACGACACAAATATATTTTATCCCTTCTCTAATTTCTCACTGAAACACTGATCAGTGTGTTTGTGCAACTTCTAGGAGATAAAAAGGCATCATAACCTTAATTGTATGAGAAGTATGTGAATGAGATAAGAAAAGTCTCTAAAAGCCCTCAAAATAGGCCCATCATTTTAAATAATATGAGCTATAGCAATGTAGAGATCCTCCTCTAATATGTAATGAACTCTTGAAATAATTGACTTCATGGTAAGGTTTGATACTATGACCCTCCAAGTGTTGCTATGCACCACAGCACAAAAATACAGGTCTTCCTGGAAAAAGTGACCTGTAGAGAATTGTTGATTACTTTTCTTTTCTCTCTGGCAATATTGGATGCCCATGTGCAGTGGTCTTTAAAACTCATTTGTGAATATTTTAAGTTGATACTAAGCAACCTTTCTAATACAAACAACATGTACTTTCCTTCCATGTGATACATAAACATGATCTGTTTATACAGGTGTATCTTCAGTCCACCCCGGGAAGTTTGAGGTTGTTTTTCCTCACAAAAGAATAACGGATTTAAAGTTAATGACAACTGGTAGCCAAAAGTCCTATGGGATAGTTCTAGCAGCCAGGGATTAGCAAGTCATGGAGATGTTCTAGCCACACACATTTCTGCTTCCTCAGAAATGCCATTTTTAGCTGCAGGAGCACAGCGATACAAAACAATGGGAAGAGACCTGAAACTCTGCCCACAGAATCCACATACTCCAAGAAAGATAATAAAGCGTTCAAATTAGTGTACCATGAAAAAAAGGGAGCTAATAGGATTACAAGCTAAGCATTAGTGGAAAGCATAAAGTCAGTTATGAAAATTTTAGGAACTGAAATCAAACCTTTTACCTTTTTCCTATAAGCTATTCAATGATTTATTTATGTAGTAACTGTACAGATTTGTTCAATCACAACCAGTGATCTCAGTCTGCTCAGCCAGCTAATGTACCTGGATTGCATATTTTACTGGTCTTATAGGCATTTTCTGCAACAAGTTAAGTCTGCGGAAAAGGGAGAATTGGAAAGCTGTCTTAAAACATATTGGGTTTAGTAACAAGAACCTTAGGAAAAGATAGAGTCTTGTATTTACAGGACAGGCACATGGTGTTAAGAAGACTTCCTAGCTGGTCAGAAGGCGAACACAGAAGCAGAGTGGCAGTGCCTAGCCAGCTGCAAAGCCTGTTTTTCTTCTGCAGAGTCTGGAGTTCTTAGCACGGTGAGGCTGTCTCAGCACACCCTGTAAAGCGTGCTTTCTGGGACAATTTTCTCATGGATAAGTCTGAGTCTTTAAGAGATTTTCTATGTCAGGCTGGTTCCTTTTGTTCTATCTATAAAGGCTGGAGCAAGAGAATTTTATGCCGGCCAAAGCAAAAAAAAAAATAGGATTTTTACAACCAGAGTTGAAAAATGCCAGAGACGGTGTTATATAGCACCATTAAAAGATGACAGAGAGCCTATTAGCAGCAAGAAGAGGTGTCTTAGTTTAAAAAATATATGTAGTTTCACAGTGTCCATCTTCTGCTTCACCTATTAGCAGCAAGAATTGTCTTATTTTTAAAAATCTATGTAGTTTCACAGTGCCCTTCTCTTGCTTCACTCTACGATGTGAAATACCATTTCTAAAATGGCATGTTTTGAATATGGATTGGTAACTTCTCTGAAATTTAGTTAAATTAATCTTTTGAAGTCTAAATAGGATTATTGTTATATACATTTATATAAATATGTGCCTACACACATCGTTATAGTACAATATTTAGTGATTTAATATATTTTATACAGCTAATGCAAATAGGATCAAGTAATTACATATATATATGAAAATAGTATAATATTAGATTATTTTTCTTTTTGAGACAAGCAGACTTAGTTCTTTCATACCAATAAAGAAAATTAGGGAAAATTATACCTGACTATATTTCAAAGCCATTTAATGCATTCCTATTTCCACTCTTACTGTCACTGTTGGTGGCAAAAGGTCTTAATTGCAGGCAGCTTTTCTGAAAGCAAAAGCAGCATGTTTGTAATCTTGTTTTTGTCAAGGAGCTGCATCTTGTAGCCTATGTGCAGAACAAAAGAGGCTTTCAGCTCTCTGGGTCTTGAATTAGTCTGAACCCTGGCTTAAGTCAAGCATGGCTTGTGGGTTTCCTCTAAATCCATCAGATGGCTGCATTTAAAGTTCTGTTATTAATCTGCTCAATTAACTAAAATCAATATTTTTATGAAATTTGCTATTAGAAAATCCTTATGGAAAGGAAATCTTCTCTCACCAGTACATTCCATGGTGATAATAGCAATGCTATAAATGATGGTGTAAACAAAAGCTCAAAAGTTACCAACATTTATAAAAATGTCATTAGAAAGGCTTCTCTGACAGGAAAATAAATTTAAAAAAAAAAAAGAGGAGAACAAAACCTATTGGTTTTGCTTAGAAAACATCATTATAATTTGAAAGTTGAATATCTGCTTTCCCCGGTGTGTTCATTGAGATGCTGAGTTCCTTTCATGGTTGCCTGATTGCCTGCCCAGGCTGAAAGAAAAGACAGAAATAATCCAAAAAAACATGTTTGCATCTTCCAAGACAAAAAGAAGCAAGGAAAATGGTTCTTTTTATCCAGGGGCTCCACCACAAGGGGACTATTTACCTAATTTCATTGTGTTCTGTGAAAGCTTCTGATGGGGAAACAGTCAGTTCTCAGGCTCGCAGTACCAGCACTGGTACTCTGGTGGCCATAAGTAAAGGTCACCGGTCATGAAAGAACAATCCCTTTGTTTCTCATTCATTCTTCTATGCTTTTTGAGTTGACCACTGTGTTGATGAATGTTAATGGTTTTCAGTCAGAAAAACAAGGTTATTTGGGGGGTTTATAGTGCTACCTTTCCCGTAGCTGCCTCCATAGAGCTTGTATAAGACTCAAGAAAACCACAGCATAGTAGATGATTTGTGCATATACTGGGAATTATTTCTGTTGAAATATTTCTAAGCCAGTATCAGAAAATCGAGGGGGTGGGGAATCAACACAAGCCTCATTCCTCTTGCTTGTCCTTCATGTTGTTGAGGAAAGAAAATATTTTATTAATGGCATAAAATAAAAAAAAAACATTTAAAATCCCTGTGAGGGCAAGCAAACACATAGTGTCATTTGGCGAAGATCATCAGTCAAGTACCTATTGTAAAATAGTGGTTCATATTACTAAAACAATGAAGAGATTAAATTTTTATTATGCAGATTAGGCTGACAAAACAGAAAAGATAAATATAAAATTAACGGATTAAACTAAAACCTTTGATTAGCTCTTCCAGGAAGAATTACTTGCCTAGTCTGTTATGTCTGTATACATCTGTGAATAATGTGGGATTAATGTACATCTACTTTATCACTATGCAACTTCTATTGGTATACTGAAATACGTGAATGGATTTGCTTTGCTTAATTCTGAGCTACTGGGAAATCATCAAGAAAGAAAATCAGAGGTCCTTAAAGGAATTAAGAGTCTTTAAGAAAATAGCCATTAATTTAGGAGCGTCCACTTTCTGCCTCAAATCTGATTAGCAGACTCGCTTCTTTCATATTTCAAACTCAGAAGGACACTTAATTGTTGAAAACAAACCTTGTGTCTACAGAAATACAAGCTGCCTCCAGCTAAAAGTGGAGGGATGCCAACAAAGGAGCTTGTTCATACCCCAAAGCCTGCTGCCCTCGTGTGAAGCCATACTGAGGACTGTGTGAAGGGAACAGATCTACCTTTAACTACATATACAGGCTGGGTTTGCTAAGTCAAAGTCCTAACAGCCCTTCAGTCTGACTCAGAAGACAGCCTTGAAGCAGTGATGCTATTGTAATTGGTGAGAAGGAGGAGGGAGATACTCTTCGGTAAAGAGGCAGGGAAAGGAAAATGACTGGGGATTGAAATGAGCACACTCTGAGCAATGTTATCACTGAAAAAGTCTGGCGACATCACAGCCGCAATCAATAGAAGGACACAACTTGCCTGAACCACAGGCTTCCTGGGATATAACTGAGGCATATGGGTGACCAAGGTCATAAGAAAAATGAGCCAGCTACACAAACAATGCATAATTTTAACATTTTTGTCAGGTCTCTCTCTTGTCTTTGTATTAAGGGATGATGCATTGTTTCAAAGGGGCTACTGGGGATTATTGTAACCACGAGGTTGTAGAGGAGCATATGGTGTGTGGCAATCGTGAGACAGCTGGAGCTGAGTGGGAAACTCTTGAGTTTTGCCTGTCCAAAAATCAATAGGACTGCAGGATGCACGACAGGGCAGCTTTGAGGGACTCGCCAGAGACCCATGGCACCGCTCACTACATTCTCATGGCAGCATCATGGGAATAGGGTGATTGCAAAGCATTGTGATTCAGAGTAAAGATGGAATGACCTAGCAGCAGCAGGGCCTGGCAGCAGCAGGGAGCACCCGCACAGAAGCAGCGTGGTAACGGGGCTGCTACTCACCCCTGAACCATCACAACATGACACACTCTTCTTATGTAAGAAAATAATTTGTACAGCTAATGATTCTATTATCCCTAAGAGCAATAATAAAACCTGTAGGAGTACTATAAATGGAAGACACACTACCCCCTCACAGTCCTCAACAAAATCTACACATAAAAAGGAAAGTTCTGCTTAGCTTTGGAGGAGGAGCTGGAGGAGAAACGCTAGTGTTTCACCACGTGAGCAGGACAGCGTTTTAAAATCCAACAAAAACATGTTCTTTTAACTTCAAAAGTCTTGGTTTCTACTTCCAGGTCAGCTTCTCTCTGAATTTGACCTACTTCATACTGAATAGATTTTTAGTATGGGTATCACTGGCATCTACTGAACAGAGTGCCTGCATACTCCCATGTGAACCAGCAGCAGTTCCCTATGAACTGCTGGCCAAAATGTGTTTGTTTATTTATTGAAAAGCACTGGACAGAAATGTAAGAGCTTTGGGTGGAGACATTAAGTTTGTGAATTATGTTCACTGTTGCCATATAATATGGAATTAAGCATGTTGAAATATTTTCAATTACGTTGCCTCATACAGTTCACTCACAACTTAACAATGTTTTGTTGAAATGTTAGTGATCATGGAGCTTGGGATTTTTTTTAAGCTGCAGTATAGCAGTTACTGTGCAGTAGAGAATCTATTAGCTAATCTTAGAGTTATATGTCTGAGGTTCATTTGACTATTGACTTTTTTACATATGGACTTGTTACAGACTCTGTGAAAACCTCTTAATCATTTGAGAAATATGTGTGCCTCTTCACTTTTATAATTATTCTGATATTTCATATTGAAAACACTGCCATGACCACAGTAGATAGAAACAATTGATAATAATGTCACTGATTGATAAACTATAGCAATAAATTTGTTCAGAAGTACATGGTATATGACCTTAGCTTATTTGATATTCCTGTTTATGTAGTTATCTTGCTATATAAAGCTGGTATAAAAATTGTTTTGGAAATATTTTAAAATCCACTGATCATTCATGAAATGTAATTATTCACTTATTTTAACGAAAACAATTCATTAAAAAATATACCATATTTTAAGTATATGTTGGAATAATAGGTCATTTGTTGTATTTATCTGTGTTTACAAAATCAGGATTTGTATAGTGCAAATGGTAAGAGTTTGAGACTTGATACACACTTTGTAATTGTCTGAAACAGTCAGCGTAGCTGTTACTGCTTATGCTGCTGACTTGTTTGGTGTCCTAATGAAGTTCTGCTTAAAGATGTCAGAATTGTGGCCAGTAGGCTTTAATGTCTCTCTAAAACTAGGACAGAAATTTCTAATATGTTAAGAAATAGAAAATAATTAATATCTTTTTCCTAAAGTTCACCTGGAAAATAAAGAGCTAAAAGGCTCATACACCATATGCTGCCTTGAACGGTGCTTATACTTTACATCTCCAAACAGAACATGATGTACAATGAAACTACTGTTCAGTCACTTCAAAGGCATAGGATTAAACACAATTCATGTTAGGGAGCAAAGTAGTAACAATTACATTTCCCACATGGGAGCAACCTAGACAAGGAGGTCATTTCTCAAGAGAATGGAGAGAAGAAAAATAATGTTGTGTCTACGTGACACAAAGGTAACGTAAGTACTTTACGCTGCGTAGCTGCTGTGTAAATTTGGATAGTTGCCCAAAATAGACCTTGGCCCTAGTCCGTATCTTTAAAGCTTGAAGGAGCATTGTGGGATTGCAAAGTTATTTGATATTGAATTCAGACAGTGGGAGAGAAAATAAAACTAAAAGTCAGAGTAATTGTAAATAAAAAATAAATTACACCTATCAATATCGTCTCAGAAATTCCACATACAGCTTTTTCTGTGAATTTGCTCACATTCATCCTATGTGCTGAAAAAGTCAAAAAGTTTGATGTAATTGAGAGTATCTGACCGAACTATTGAATAAGACTTTTTTTCATACATGTATACTAATAGCTTGAGGCAACAGCAAACTACTGCCTTCATGGGTTTAGTAAATTTTGTGATTGGCCTTCTGATAGAAGACTAATCTAAGGGGCTTTGGTGTTTAAGACACATTTTTCAGTAACAAAGTTAGTTAATATGTTGCCACTAGGTATTTTCAATATTTGGTCTGTATTTCATTGAGATTATCATCCGAAAAATGTTCATTTTTTTCATCTGTGTTTTTAAATTGACTTGTTGTAGAAGATTGTTCGACAAAGCAGGTGTAAACAGCTTTGTTTCTAAAAGTCATGCTAGGTCTGGTTACTAGCACTTCAAATGCTGTACATTCATGCTATCATTTATGGTAACAAAAAACCTCTGCGCCCATCTGAAGTAAAAAGACTTTCTAAACAGAGGTCACCTTTCTATCTGTAAATATGTTAAAAAGCCCAGGAAAGATGTCGGACTACAGTTCTCTGTTCCTACCGCTATCAGTGAAGACACTAAACAGCATTTCAACTTTCTCTCCTGTTCACGGTCTGCACTATACCCTTGCAGGTATGAAAAGATACTTTTAAGAGCTATAGTAATTGCAGTAATTGCAGTGAACTGTGCTCAAGAAAGTTGGTCAAAATACCTGTAAAAGCAGGAGAGGTAGCCTACTGCAGAAGCAGAGGACTGACCAGGGAGAGGCCTTTGGAAATTACTGCTGCTTGTATTCTGCCCTCCTCCTCATCTCTGAAAACCCTCCACCATACCATGTGATATACAACAGTGATGTGAGCATAAAGTAGATATTATATTAGTTTCCTTTATTTAGGAAGCTGGAAATTGTCTGACTCAAGACAGCTGCCTTGACTGCTTGGACTTAATAGATTCCCCGATTAGGTGGAAAGCTGCAAAGAAAACAAGATTCAGTAACTTGCAGTAGTGCAAGGCGATGTCAGCTCTGTATACGGGATGTGCACAGATAATAACTTGGTGGCACTGACTGTCTCAGGCTTGATGAAAAGTTGCTAGTCTTAATGTGCCTCTTTTCCTTGACCTCTGTGAGCTTTGGATTCGCCCCTTTGAGAGCTGATATAAGCTAAAAATGTTGCAGTGCCAGGCCTGTGTAAAGTCAGTAGAGAAATATGACCAAATTTATCATTACAATACTCAACAGTTTGTAAACTCATTAACATTTGAAGAGAACATGCTGTTTTACCTGTGACATATGAATTCTGGAAAGCTCAGGAGAATTGCTACTCTGAGAACTGTTGATGGCAAGCGTATTTGAGGGAAAGCACAGTGAAGCCAATTGGCATAGTTTAATGGAAATTGCTATTGTTATAAAACTTCATGGAATGCGAATGACAAGTCACTATGCATGTAAACAATTAGAGAAATTAAACAGAATGGGGTTAAGGTTTATGAATTTATACAGGAGAGTGGGAGTCCGTCAGGTTAGCAAGATGCTGCTCACAAATTAAAACAGATTTTGTACAGTAGAGACCAGTTATAGCGATGAAAGGATGGATGATACTGATGTCCCACATTAAAACTATGCTAAACATTGTTTCAAATTTGTAATCATTCTGCTAACTTTGGAGGAGCTACTGATGGGGTTTCTATTGGTAACACGTTACTGTTCTCTAGCCAGTCCCCAACAAATCCTGAGGCATCCAGGTGCAGGTTGCAGCAGAAGATTACAAGCAGGCAGAACCATGCTTGAGGAGGAGCATTTGTCACATCCAGGGTTGCAGGGGACAATGCGCATGTCTCAAGCAGGCCCAGGCCTGTCCTCATTGTTCCCACAAAAAGTATATATTCTGGGTTAGTTCAGTAATACCAGCAGCACACAAGGATCACATGTAGGCTCTAGAAAGAATATCGTCAGACAAAAAAAAAAGGATATAACAAGCATGAAAAAAATGGCGGACTGAATCGAGAGTTGTGAATCTAGCTGTGGCAGAACACATTGGAGGGTCAGCAGCCATTGCCTCATGAGAAAGAACATATATAGTGCTTGAAATGTTTTTATATGAAAAAAGCCTTTCCATTAAGAATATTTTTTTAAATGGTATGATTTTGCAAATATGTCAAGGTTTAAAAAAAAAAAAGTAAAAGATTGCTGCTAGCTTTTGTGGAGTCATGAAACTATAGCATTGTATATGTAGTATTTAAATCTCATTGTCATTATGGACTGTCCATAACTAAAGGAAGCGATAAAAAAGGTATTTTCTATTTCCATGATTTGCATCCTAGTTCTGTATTTTCTTCAGTCACAATGTGCTTTACAACAGCCTCAAATCTATGCCAGCTGTCCTGGCTTCTAGCAAGTTAAAACGCTATCTAAGGTTACTGTTCCAAAGACAACTTCAATGATGCCATGTTCTTCTTCCTTGTAAAAGGACTGAGATCTCTGGTGCTTGCTACAGTTCCTAAAAAGGATGGTGCAGCTCTAGCTGTTTGAGGAAACTTCTGGACAACTGCATCAAGTTTCTGCCCCTTCTCACCCCAAGCCATGAAGCTGGGCAGGAATGGGCCTGACAATCTTTTCCATAGTTTGTATACGGCACATTACAAAAAAAATGACCTCTTTCTGCCAAGATAAAGCTAATATATTATGGATCAAAATAAAACACAGTTTCCTGCCAATGTTTATAGCACTGTGGGAACTACGTATAATTGTGGTTTGCTGCAGAGGTTATTTAACATGTTTTTTTGTAGTGCATTATTTGTGCAGGCAAAATACAAAAATAAGACACCTCAAATGAATGCCAGTAG
The DNA here is from genome assembly GCA_013396935.1 of Baryphthengus martii. NCBI lineage: Eukaryota > Metazoa > Chordata > Aves > Coraciiformes > Momotidae > Baryphthengus > Baryphthengus martii. Next base: position 40,487 of record VWZK01007172.1, read on the forward strand.
TAATTGTGCCATACCAAACTACCATGTCTTCACTGCTTGTTTCTGTTACACTCTGCATATGCTACATTTTCTACAGAACTACCAGTATTATGAATTCATTTCAACATCTTTTAAAAAATTAACTAAAACTGCGATTCATCCTGTATGTCATTTATTACAGGACTGTCATCCAGTAATCAGAGTAACTACTGAAAACTCTAAAACAATATTTTACGTTCAGGAGACAGTGTAGATCTGTTTGTATCAGGATGGCAAATGCTGTCAGAGGTCAAAGTTTAGGAAAATCGGAATAGATCTCATAGAATAATTTGGCAAAAGGCATATGAGTTGATCAGTCATGCAGAGATAGTCAGGGAATTAACTGATGTTCTGAATCGTACTGCCATGTATATGATAGAAATATATTTGTGTGCATGTCTTTATCTATAGAATGAAAAATAAAATAGCATTGAAAATGAAGCCCTGTCTATCTTAATTCAGCCTTTGGCTTCTCTGCTGAAACTTCCAAATGTGCAACTGGGGGAAGGGAGAAACAGGAATTTGTAATGTAGACAATTTGTCTGGCCTGAGCTAGATGAAACTACCAGCTTATTACACATGGACCACTGAACATGAAGCAAACACTACTCCCTCCCTCCTGCACATTTGCAGTGCTATGGATTTCCTCATATAGTTACTTATTCTATTAGCTTAAGGGAAAAAAGCTCTAATTGCATTCACATGAAAGCAAAATCTTCAGTATATGCTGTTTCCATTAGTATTCCTCTTCTTTTTCCTGCTGTTAGTTAGAGTTTAACAGAACTCTCAGGATTATAAGCGTCTCTGGTTTGTATTAATATACGATACCAAAGCAAGTAAATAAAAATATTAAACAAGCATTTATCATTTAAAAAAAATGATTTCACTAAAATATGATCCTCAGTACAGAAGGATAGCAGCAACTTCTCTTCACATCCCGCATGCTTATTATAGGAGCTGTTGGGTAAAATTATAGGACTTGTGTTATACAGGAGTTGTCTGTGTAGATTATAGATCTAATAGAACTCATTTCTTCTTTAAAAGCTATGAATCCACACAGTCCACGCAGCTAAGAGGTGGTCAGCGATGGAGTTTGGCCAGTGTGAGCATATTGCTGTGGATTACCATTTTGCCTATTGGCTTTCCCCTTTTTAACTCCCACAGCAAAAGAACTTCGATAGCACTGAGATTGCTTTAGCCCAAAGCATGTTGTAGCAACCAGAGAGAAGGCAGAGGCACGCCGCCTTGCCGGATAGCCTAGTTACTCTGTCACAGAACCAGTTCTCTCAATTCCACCCGAAACTCAATCAATCAATAAAGCAAACGTGCTTCTGTTTAAAAGACTTTTATTTTTTCTTCCATAAGACCAAATGTGTTCATAAATTAAACATTTGCAATAAGCACTCTCTCACCTCTGGTTTTAGCAAGTCTGTCTGCTTATGAGAACAGGTTACTGTCAATTTTAAGAAACTTGCAAATTCTTTTTTTTCCCCGGATTATTTAATGCTCAGAGGATTAGAAATCTAGTGACAGATAGTTTAGGCTGCAAACTTACAAACTGGCCACTGTTATATATGCTATGGCTGTACTTAAACTGGGGATCCAGATGTCACAAGCTCTGTGTTCTATTTAAACACCATCCAGTCCCTTTAAGGCTTTTTTTTTTCTTACAACAGTATGTTTTTGTCAATGCCTACACTTGCTTCAATAGGAGTTTTTTCATACACTCACATTTTATATCTCATTTTTGAACCACCACTGCTAACTAAGCTAATTTCTTTACTGACTTGCAGGAAAATTAATAATTTAGCCTGGGTAGCCATTTTAACATATTTTAATACTCTTATTTGAAGCATTATAGATATGAAAATTTAGAGTTCTTCCATTTTACTCCTAAAATGAGCTCCTGATTAGTACCAGTTCTTAATTTCTTCAAAGCGTTTATTTTAATAACTGCATTAACCAGGAGTTGAAGGGAAAATGGAAAGTATTCTCCAGTCAGCAACTATGATCCTGGCAGACTGCCAGGATGTTTGTGACCTCCGGAAATACTTAAGGTTTTGATCAGCATTTCCATATCCCCAATACTCTGTTGTGTCTGTTTTAAATTACATCTCAGTGTACCCAGGGTAGGTAATGATGTTAATGTAAGTGATACAACAGATTGTTACAAGCATCTTTGGATTATGAGATGGGAATATCTTGATTATGTAAACAATGATAGTGCTTATTGTATTATATTTCTGAAATTATTATAGTGTTACTCTGATACAAATTATACTGTTGCATCTCAAGAGTATTTGTTTAAAACACAGAGGACGGAACTCAAAGTCTGTCAAAGACAACGAAAGACAGGACCTGACTTTCCCTGGTTTTGTATTAGGATCAGTATGCTATTGTCACTTTCACATTATCTTGCACTATTTCCTAAGATACAAAGATACAGATTTCTTGACTCCCCTGTGCCTGTAGAGATAATCATTACCATAGTTCTAAAACGCTGCAAATAACAGGTAAAAAATCATGCTGCTGCTGCTAAAGTGTATTTGTTTGCTTCAGAAAGTGCAGTTAGTTAGTTCAGGAAATCTTATGATAGTTTACGGATAATATTAGAAAATATATCTCTCAGAAGGCATTTTTGTTTATATATTTATATAAAGGTGCATTAATAACAAACAGGTTCTTCCCTCCCTTAAAGGTGAGGTGACAGCAAACTGACGATTGCTTACACAGCTGAGGAAAACAATGCATTAGGTTACTCTCCATTTACTCTTTTGATCAAATGACAACAGTGCACTGTGAATATAATGTGCTATACATGTTACATATTACATACCACACGTGGGATTATATATATTAATGTATGATGCTATGTGTACTGTGGCAGCTTACACATAGATTTAAGTAAGTGGTCTAAATTCAGAAAATTGATGGGGAGAGATGTCATATTCCATCATAGAACATACATAGAGTCACAGTATCCTGAGGATAGAAGAATGTCAAAGTATGTAAGAAAACACAATTATTTGCTTAAAACTCCCACATTTGCATTCTGAGCATCACAACTTCAAGCTTTTAAAAATTCATAACACTTTTTCAGCGAGAGCTGATGTTGAAACTGTGACAAACATATGCTGTCTTTTCCCATAACACCTTTATAGATTCTTACGCTGCAATGACACTTTAACAGTGAGTTATTTTCTTCCATGCACTTATAAGTTTTTCTATTGATTTTTTAATGAGTGATGACCTTTAAAAAAATGTGGTTTTTTCACAAATTACAGAGCATGACATAAATTTACATACTGGTGATCACTTCCAGCAACTGCTGTCATGTATTAGCTATTTCATTTTATCTCTTCTAGCAGTATTTTTCTAGAATACTTGCCTTGTCACTAACTGTGGCATATCTTCATTACAACTGTCAGGCACAGAAAAGCAGAATCACAAACATGAAGGCAAGAAAAGCTTGATGAGCAAGAAAGAGATCAAGTGTGAAAGAGAGAGATTGAGCTGAAACAATGGTATCACCTACTAGATACTCCTCGGGGTGCAGAGAGTGAGACTGCCTGGCCTGCTTCTGAGTTACAGCTGGGTAAATCATTAAGTTAGGATTAATACTGTTGAAAATTAATTTAGTTTTCAGGCTTATTTTTGCTTACTCTCTTCTGATATTATTTATCTGCAGCTTAAAAAGAAAAATATAATATGGTTATCATCCAAACGTCTACCAAACAAGTTAAGCTGATACAGTCTCGAATGGTCAGTCCAGGTAAATTTACATATGGGGTGATGATTGTTCTGCAGACACAGGTCTCTCTTCTGAGCAATGTAGGCAGCTCCGGGTGTTAGACACTACCTAGTTCTGTCATTTTGAATCTTTTTTGAAAAAAATGAATCTCTGGAGCATTTTAAATCGAACCCACTCTCTGTGTGCCTTCTGACATCTTCCTTGTGAAGTGAGGCTCTTTGTTCTCATCTTCCTTCAACAGCTTCTCTCATCTCATACATTCAATACATCCACCCTGAGCAAGTTACCTTTTCATCTGAAATTTCTTTATGTTAAGACTATGCTGATTCTCATTCGAGAATTGGATCTGCCAGACTTGCTGTTATTGTATACTGCAATTTGCCAAACCTAGTTTGCTCTGACTGGTAGTGACAGCAGTAGATACAATTTCAGTCAGCTGTGGCAGCAGCAATCTATGCTATCTGGTTGTAGGTATCTAACCATAAACACAGTAATGTGTTGATGGACCTCAGCTAGCTCTGCACTGGTTTCTACAATATGGAGCACAAAGATCATGTGATACTCAGAGGCACTCAGCTTGCATTCAAACTGAAAGCAAGCTCAGGTTTCCTTTATATGGACATAGCTCCAGTTGTAAGATCTTACCATTTTTTTACATAGAGTGGGTGTCAGGAACTGTTTCAATGCAAGAGGAAGTGTGTACCTGTTTCAATCCTGTGTAGGACGTAAAAAAAGCTCTCCGTGTCTTAATCAGAGGAGAGCTCATGAGAATGACGGAGTTTGGAGCTGTCCCTGGTATCCAATCCACAAGACAGAACAAGAAGTCTGCATACAACTTGCAATTATTTCACCCAGGTCAAATCTAGTAAAATCTGTGGTTGAAAGTTACTATGAGAATATTTCAAAAGGATTCTTCAGATGACAGAATACTGATGACAGAATATTGATCACAACATACTGTCTGCCAAGATTCAGTCGTGCCTGTGATGTTGGACTATATAACATGAATATGTTCTAGTTTTAATTTAATAGGACGATAATTAAGATAAAATGATTCCTCTTCTGTTAACTCATTTCTGCTGAAAAGATTTGTTAGTAATTATGAGAAGAGTATTCTTAAATTTACTGGTTCACGCTCACCAACTTCCAGGGTGCACTGATCTCAAACTCTATATAGGCTATTGGTATATGAAGAAACTAAATCCACGTCTACATACACAGATTTCACACAGGGAAACATGCACTTAGGGCTTCTCCCTTTGTAAGCTGTTGGTTAGCCTCAGATTGCTTAACACCAGTGACTTTCCATCCTTGAAGCTAAGCAGCATCTTCTTTCACAAGAGTGTTGCAAGCAGTAAAGGAGGATTAATGCTGCTTTTGAACTGCATTACTATTGTGTGCATTTTCCACTTGGAAGCTTCTAGCGTATGCTTAATATCACAGAAAGTAGAATCAAGAATAATTAGCGATTAATATATCATCTTCTAAGTTTTGAGTTTGTATTTTCCTCGATGAGCTGATCTTCTGACATATCCCAACTCCCTTCAGACTTTTCTATACAATTAATTTAGACACTACAAACCAGGCATCATTCTGATAGATAATTCCCTGGGGAAGGGGATGAGCCATACATTATTCTGTCCTTCTTTTCTTGTTTTCATGGCATTCCCAACCTATGATAACTAGATCCCCCTTTTGATGATTACTGACTCTTAAAGCAGCATCACAACACTTATTTGATTTATGGATCCAATTTTTGTGCTAACAATGCCTTGTAGCATTTTATTACACTCAATAAATAACTCTAGATTTATTGTTCTTAAAAGAGAACGAGGCTAATATTTTTGGGGTTGGTTTTTTTTTTGGTCTAGCTATCTGTTACTTCCTCTAGTAATTTCTAACCCACTTGCCCCTTCCTATGTTATTGAGATCTCAAGGATGAGAGGTTTCTACAGCTGTTAGGAAAAGAAATGGCTGAACAGAGACAAAAGGCTGAAGTTCAGACTCTGGAGTTGTTTACTTGCTTTGCTCTGTTTGCTGATCCGTCAGTATGTGTATACCAGATAACCAGATAGGGATAACTCAAAAAAAACAGAGCACGTTATTCTTTGTTCAGACAAAATCAAGAAGTGCAAGAGGAATCTGAGATCCAGAGGGGTTGGAGTTGAGATGCACAATCCCTCCCGTCCCTGGTGAAGAGACATGACAGGTGGTAAAAGGAAAGGGGAACACTAGCATTATTCCAGGGACAATTTCAGCAGAGTAAAGCACTACGGTAGAGAGCCCAGATTTTCATGGACTGCTTGTCTTCCTTTCTAAAAAAAATTGGGTAATTTTGACCCTTACAAAATCTGAAATTTGTTTCCTATGAACAGAGCAGATAGGTGATTCACATGGCATAACTGCAGCTCTATGTCTCTGGTTCCAGAGACATCTTCATCTCTGTCTCTGTATTTGTAGAAATGGTGGAAATGGTGTCACCTAGGAAATAAGGTGTAGCTTGCAAATAAATATTTCAAACAAGATTTTCACAAGTAGATGTTAATGGCTCTAAAATGCTAGATTATAACAATACAAGATCATCTTATTATAAGGTATGTCATTTGTATGCACTTGAAAAGAATCCTGCAGCACTGGTGTTTTTTTCTCTATTATAATTTCTTACTCTCAGAGGAAATAAACCTAATTCATTTGCATGTAGTCATTTAGACCTCTCTGTAAGAGGTTTAGGATCACAGTCAGAAAAAGAATTAGTGAGTTGGGTAATTTTTAGTTATGTGCATTAAATTATTAATATAATGACCAAGTCAAAGAGCTACACTAATAACATGAATTGTATTTTGTACACTTATCCTCTATAATATATCTGCTAAAATGTGGACATTTAAAAATAAATATAAATAACTTTTATTATTATTCAAGATTCAGAAGTTTCTGGTAATTGTTACTGCTTTTGGTACAGTATCATCCAGGCTCACCCCCTAGCCTCTCTATCACTCAGCTGTACCTTTGCATGGTTAAGAAGTAGCATACTGGGCTCCCAAGGTAAAATTTTAGTTTACTGACTTTGGTGCAAGAACTTGCAGACACAAGAAAAATCCCAGACACTGACTAGAAAATAAAGAAATGGCTTTTATAAATTAATGTTGCTCATTTTAACTCTTAAAACGATCTCTATTCTAATTAAACATCTATGAACAAACCTTCTGCAAATGTCTTATACCATAGAGTGCATGCTCTTTTTTTTCTGATTTTTTTTATGCTTTATGAAGATCTTTGCTGGGGCAAATTATTTCCAAGATAAACTATTCCTTTTGACAGACTTCTTTTCTAAAGTTGAGGCCCTTAAGTATGGAGGAAAAGCAAGAACCAAAGAAAAATAAAGTGTTAAAATGATGGGAAAGAAATAATCACTCATAAAAGATTTTCCTTTAGAAAAAATCCTTATAGAAGTTCATTTAACTAAAAAAAAGCATTGAATGGTAATTTAACTACAGGGCTATGACCAGAAACTTGAAACTGTTCTGATCGAAATGGTGATCAGGTTTGCTTTTGACAAAGGATAAGGCACGTTTCCTCACAGTATCACCAACTAGTCAGAAACTAGCTTGAAACTTTAACAAGAATATGGATTATTATAGGTCAAATATAGTTCTCAAACTCAACCTAGTTCTAGCTTTGGGGGAAAAAAAAAAAAAAAAGACAAATAGTTTAAGCCATTATTATAAATGCAAATTACATTATTTAAAGTAGAGTTAATCATTCGATGAGGTAGAGCAAAGCTTTTAGGAAAAAATCCCATTCCTGATTTTTAGCCCAGGCCCTGGCAGGCATTGCTGAGAGCATGTTGCACAGCAACTCCTTTGGACCCTCAGATGTGTAAAAGAAAGAGTGAAAATGTGTAAGTCACCACCAGCTTTCTTAATTTAACTCCTGGTTGAGAATGATGCTGAAAGGACTATTTTTCCTTTTTGGAAGCTGTTTATAAAATACTGTTGGCAGGCCTCGTTCTTTTTAACACAAGGATGCTCAAGAATTCATCTACGAATTTGCTTCCTAATGATATAAGCGTATTTTTTTTACACAGGCCAAAACCAGCTGGGCAGACTAGCAGACCAGTTAGCCCGTTTGTTCTCGGCCAACCACTCTCTGACTTGGATCCCTCCATACTTGGAAGGGCCTCAGTGAAACAAACCTCCACTGTGCTCGGTTCTCTACTTGTGTAAGGTTCCTGAGAAATTTTAGACCATTTATGTAAGTGAAAGCTGCCACCTGCAACTCTATTTTGTGCCAGGGTTCAGCGGTTGAGAATTCAGTATCCGCACAAGCCCTCCAAGAGGCCTGCTTTGCATAGTGGGGGTGACAACAGTTGTTCAACTACAGCAGCTGTGCTGCCAAAGAGGAGCAACGTGGAAGAAGAGGGTGAAAGGTTTCCTTTCTCCTGTGTGTCAAGGGCACAGACATTTTCTTCATTTGCAAACTCCCAAACTTTCCTGAAATCAGGAAAAAAACGGAAAGTATACCTAGCTGGAAACTACTTCTAGCCTCCTGACTTCTCAAGACACTTCTCAGAAGGCTTTAATTTGGTAAATTACTTGGTGGTTTTCATTGCACTTCTCCTGACTATCTTTTATTACTCCTGTCAATGAACACGTATTTTTCCTTCTCCAGCACTGAATTCTCTAAGCTGTGTCACGTTTTTTTGTGAAGTCATAAGATAAATTTTCTGCATATGCCTTTATCTCTGTCTTTATTCAAGATTAGTAACAAAAGCATAATTCCCCTCAGTAAGATATATATAAGATCCTAAGTGAGTTGTAATAAAATCCTTGAGCCACTAAAGGTAGTGAATGCTTTACTATGATTTTGACCAATCAGAATTTCAACTGATTGGCTTAAACTAGCCAATTACTGTAAGCACTGTCAAAATCCTGCTTTTGTTGCAAGGCTCAAAGTCTGTGCTTACCCCCACCTCTGAATTGTATCCACTACCATTTTGTTATTTACGGCTGAGAGCAGTTAATGGTCAGGGCCCTGTTGCTAAGACGACATTTGCCACACTTTTCTGTGTCATGTTCTTTCACATGTTGTCCAGAATGGCTGACCACAGGCTCTCCACAGTGACAAAAACTAGCATCATCCAACAGTATTTGTACTCGCTGAGTACCAGCTTGTTACAGACAGCAGAAGAGACAGCAATAGGAACCACAAGGTTGAGTAGGGATGGAGAATATGTTAAAATAATAATACAGTTCAAATGGGATAAGGAATGATCAGATTAGCCCTGGTCTTCCGTGAGAAATGTTAGCCATGTCTACATGAGAAAGGCTGGCATTTTTTTCCTCGCTAGTGCTGTATTGTGTAAAAGGTGAACTAATACAGTGAGAACAAATTTTTCAGAGTAAAAACAAAAATATGTTACCGAAGGGTTCTTAAAAGCTTTTTAAATGTGGTAATTAAAAATTAAAGATTACATTTACTCATATACCTAAGAAAACATTCAGATTCACATTCTAAACATCTGGGAATGATTATCAATGTTGTTTTGTACCATAGTTCCAGAGATTTTTTCAACTGTTATCAAAACCAATAAAAAAGCTATTTCATAAATATTAAACACACAGTTCCCTTCTTGACTTTATCTTGTCATAGTAAAACTGCAGTCAGAGCCAATATGTACATTTCAAGCAAAGTTACGATGTAAAGCAGAGAACATAGAACAAAGGTGCAGAAAGTCATTTATGATTGAAACTGTAGATTGAAACTCATAAAAATATCTCTCATTCAATAGCATATCACAATCACCTCATAATACTGAGATGTGTATTCAGAAGCCTTTTAATGTATGCAGCCAACCGCTTCAACTTTATTTTGTAGCCACTTTAGTGATTCTGCTTGGTGAAGTTGGTATGACTATTAAAAAATGAAGAGGGAAGTAATTTTTCAGAACATTAAATTTCTGATAAGAGCATTTTAACATTGAAAATACAGTCTCTAAGTTTCACGTGGCCAGGGTGATAAAGAATGTATATGTTTAGTTACGGATACATCAATTTGCAAAAGTTAATGCTTGTACCCAAATACATGGACAGAAACAGAGGTATTAATTAATTTATGTTTTTAGCATTTGTGATACAAACTGTGATTTTTGAGACAAAACATGAGGGTAGGAGTTAATGGCCTTAGAGAGATGAATGAGCTGTAAGTAGACAGTTAAAATCGGTATCGTTTTGGTATGGAAAAGGTGAGTATAGTTTGTCCCTGTGATGGTGTTGGCAAATCAACAGTGAAATCAAAAGGTACTTTTTCTTCGCCTTTCAATGAAATTACTCATGTGATATTTAAAAAAAAAAAAAAAAGTAAAGAAAAATCTCAGTCTCTATGCTCTTCATTTTAAGGAGCTAAAATACAGATTAAAATACTGGCAGAATATAATCATAAAAGTTGTGCTGGTAAGAAGTTTTTTTTCAAAACATTATTTCTATTAGTTTGGCATTGTTTCTTATACCAGTTTTTGACACCAACAACACGAAAGATTGCAACAGGCAGGAAGCATTGATCTTGCTGACAGCTGTGGTTAATATCGAGAATATTTTGCACTGGAAGCTCTTCAGCATTGAGAATGCTATTATGTAGTGTGCCTATCCAGAGACAAAATAAAATTTTAGATATAGAATTGAGTAGTATGTAGCAGGACTAGCACCTCATTAATAAAATCTTAGTAAAACTTATCTTGCTAAGCACCAAAACAGTAGAGGATGCTTATTCTTCTGATCATTGCCTTTATTTCAGGTGAGTATTTGATGGCAAGATATATCGATATCTAATAACAAACACCCATGGAACTAAATCCCTATTAAATAATTATGTTGAGAGTACGGAAGTATAAATAGAATCACAAGGGAAACATACAATTGTTTTCCAAAGCCAAATCACATTTAGATATTGAACTTTTCATCTCGTAGATGGTAAATACATCCCTGTACTATTGGGCAACATTTCAAAGTACTTTAGTCTGCACCCCAACGACAGCAAAATTAGTCTCATTCTTTATATGTACATTTTAAGCCTGCCTGTGCGCAACTCGAAGTTGTCTATGTAATAGTTTAGTACAGCAATGCTCCCTTCTGCCATCACAATAATTTTAAATATATTGAATAATCATTTAGGCTTTTATAACTACATTAGAAAGTGTGAAAATATATTTTAAATAATTTTTATTGCCATAATGTTAATTCTCGCTGCTAAAGGATAATGTCAGTGACTAACTGCATTTCTCCCAAATACATTTTATTTTTATTAAGATATGTCAAATTTATCTGAATTAAAAGCTGACTAGAAGTAAATGACAGGATACAAGGCAGTAATCTAATCTAATTGTTCTTATTGTACAATAAACGAGGAAAAACAGAACAAAACATTCATTGTTCAGTCCTAACGGAAGTGGTTATATGGATCCGAGCCTGTGGAGACCTACCTACCCAGTATGGTTCAAAACATATCCCACTGACTAAATTTGCAGTAAGGTGCATAACATTCCCATAGAGTTTCCAATAAAAGTGTATCTAAAAAGAAATCTTTTCAAATAAAAAGCACACCTACTGAATATATGCGACGATACTGAGTTCACAGTTTTGTTTGATTATAGACCCAGGATGCAAGCCCTCAGTCCTTGTTCACGCAAAATTTTGTTTGCTGTTTGCTATAGCTTTTTCTTCATTTGCCAGATTAACCCAACAGGATGATTTCAAAGGCACGGAACTAGTTGCATGCTAGAAGCATTGCTAGAGTTCTGACATACTACACTTGGTGAAGACTGGTGTGATCACAAATAAAAAGCCATTGTGCATGATGTATACTAACATTTTACAAAATCATCCTGTTTTCTAAAAAGAAAAAATAATCGATGAAATGCACAACAGTCAATGACAAATGAGATATTTCATTTGTTTTACTTTTTGTCGTTCCTAAATAAACTCAGAAATTCTCATTCTCAGGTTGTAATTAACTTCTTTGAAAATACTGACTGGTGTTTCAAGGAGTTTCATAGCATCTTCTCACAAATCAGCATCATACATCTGAATTAAAATCTGAATATTAACTTGAAACATTTTTTACGTTAATGATAGTAAGGCTAAACGTGCATTCAGAACTGATTAAACATTGCTGTCTTACAGTGACTGACTGAGTTGCAAGAGAAGTGCATCTTCACACTCTAAGTTTATATGGGAAATTTTGTTTCACCATGGAAGCTTTGGAGCTCCAGAATGCATTGCTATATCTGTAATTATATTAACTAAAAGTCTATCACCAATTTGTGGTAACATAATTTCAGCTGAAGTCAGTACCTAGATATTAATTTAAAGTGGCTTAAAAAGTGGTCCCAAGATAGCTGTGTCAAAGCAGCTTGCAGCTTCTAACCTCAAGCAGAAATTATATTTTAAAAATACAATATTTATTTTGACATGGTTGGTGGTAGTAGTATGGTCTTTTTCCTGGATGATTCATTTTGTAAATAATATAATTTAAATGTGGAATTTGTCCTCTTTGTTGTAGGTTACAATCAAAATGTAATAAATAGCCCTCCCCCAGGGTTAATTTAAGTCTACTAACTTTTAGCTCAGAAATTTATTCTAAATTATCAGGTTTTTTGGAATAGTGTTAAGGTTCTTCCTGGACAGATCATAGAAACCCCAGTAAAATGAGGTTTTGCATACTGGCAATGAAGACTGAGACTTTAAATGGCAACAAATTCCCAATACTTGCTGAATACAGTCCCTTCCCTCTGCCATAGCATTGTAGTTTCTTGTGAACTAGGTACATCCCCCAATTAAGCTAGCCATTCTCTTCTCCCTCATTCTTCACTGTCTCAGAGCACTCCATCAGCAGTACTTCTTCACTTCTCTTGCTGTCAATGTGCTAAAACTGTCTTATTCTTGGCTGAAAACTTGTTAGTGTTGTCCGTCTTTTCACTCATAAAACACAGCTGGAACCCTGTCCTTCTAAGTGAGGAGGTGAACAGCTGCTTATGTTTTATGGAGAACACAGTCCAGTTCCTCTGGGCTAGATTCGTCCATATAGCCAGTTTTAAAAAAAAAAAAAAAGAATTTTACTGTAATCTAACAATCTAGACGCCAATGAGGCCAAACATACAGTTATTTGCTTGGTGGTTTGGATTTTGCAGCCCTCTGTCTGAACAAGGTTTTTGCTAGAAATTCAAAGTCTCTGTGACCAGAAGCATATTGTTACAGCAATACCTGCACGTTCTTCTGCGCTTCTTCAATATTACGCAATTCGTTGTTCAACAGTTACTGTGTAAGGAAATTAGTTATCGTGTTTTATATACTTCAAGAGCTTTGCATTTCAAATAATACTCCTTCTCTTTACTAAAGTTTCTTACTATGACAGTATGTTTATTTCCCACAAGCAACAGTAGGAATTACATGTAGACAACACAACACAATAAATCATCTGATATAAACATATATATATGTTAAACATAAAGATAATTAGTTTGCCAAAGACCACTGTATTCAACAACAAAAAGCATATTCACTAGATATGAGACTGCAAAAAAAATTCTTGCAAATTCTGACTGTATTTCCGCGGTGTCAAACTAGTGACAGTTTCTCTTCCTTGGAAACAGAGGTTGTGCTTCTATTTACAGAAATGGGAGAAAGCAAAGGAATACAGAATGCTTATTTTAATATGTAAGAACTTCAAAAAATAACCTCCTATTTAAATATTTGCTATCTCAACACAGAAATGAAGAAATAACAAAAGTTACCTTACAAGGCACCAAATGCAGAAATGTCCTAGCTTTGTTTTCATTATTAGCATTTGTAGTCAGTAAGTATCCAGGACAACTGACAATAAAATGCAGCAGCAAACACATTATTCCCTTGCATATATTTAAGAAGAGAAAAAGTAATTTTAATCATGTGTGCTGCAAATCCTTGGTCAGTATTAAAACTGGCCATTTGATACAGCACAACACTTCCTTCTTTGAGTGGTGTTTACCATTCACTTCATTTTTTTATGTTACATTAACAATGAAAACATGGTCTATACGTGTCAAACTAACTAAAAGCTATTATTTGTCATCTTAAAACCCCATGATTTAGAATTGGCTTCCCCTTAAAGTCACCTTTATCTTGAGAATCTGCATAAAAGCTTTAAATATACCAGTGGAAGGCTTGTTATTACTGAGGAGAGTATAATAGCTTTTACTGAGCATTAGGCTCAGTGGATTTGGGTTGCACTAACTAAAGTATTTGGTTTAGTCTACTATCATAGATTATGAATTAAAAATAATAGCAGTAATCACATTTCCGAAACAAGGATGCAGCTTCAAAACCTCCTAACTCACACTGCATCAGTGTTATAATCCCAACAAGTTAAATAAATGGGTTGCTTCTAACACAATAAGTAGAAAGAAAAGGGGGAAAAAAAAAAAAGAAGAAAAGAAAAAAAGAAATTCTTGGTTGCTGCTGGTTTCTTAGGATACATGGAAGCCAGAGACGAACAAAACAACTCAAATTGTGCAGGAAGGTTTGCTTTTGGGTTTATGTTTTTTTACATAACTTTTAAATGTCCTGTTTTTTCTTCATTTTGTTTTATTGAACATTCCATATTAGAAAACTTGGACACTACAATTCTTGGTAGATATTTGCTGCTTCTTCACAAAGCACCACTATATTCTAACGTATGTGAATCAAGTGAAATAATGAAAAAGTAATCCTAAGTAAACCACAGTAGTGGAAGAAAATTATGACAATTAACAACTACTAAGGACAAAATAACTGTAACTGAAAAGCATCTACGTTGTCTGGACTCACATGGGCAAAGAAAAAAAACGTTTTTCTGAAACCTTCAACATGTCTGTTCTTTTCTGGATATCAGAAAAGAAGGGATGAGAAACTGGGTAAACTCCAAGATGCTGAAAAGAGATTAGAGAATCTCTACTTTTGGCCTTCTACTGGACTGCTAGTGCTGGAAAATAGCTGTGTCAGTTGCAAGCATCTTAGAAAATCATTGTTATCTGGAAACAAACAGTTCAGAAACCAAAACACACTCATTTTCCATATCAGAGATCCTGCAAAGTGTCATTTTGATAGAGTTTCATAAAACATTTTCAAAGTGGGTTGTCAGCATCATCAAAATGTTTTCAAGAGGGCACAAAGAGCAAATGAACATTCAAATCACAACATTATTATTCTAATAATATTTGGACTTCAATAGTTTGTCTCCAGTATTCTGGAAAACACAATATGGAAGGGCTACATAATTCCTAAGAAATTCCTCCTGCCCTCTTCATATCTATAGACCAAATGTGAAACATATGTCTCAAATTTTTAAGTCCCGTTTTGAGATGCCTAGTAGACAGAAAGTTGTAACTTCAAAAAGAAATCTTAAAAAATACATATCAAAGTCTCTGATGCTATAATTTTGTACTGTTCTGTTTTCTCTGTCATTTTTCCAGAACTAGTAGTAGGTAATGCTGCACTGCCAAAGTTTCTGTAGGTAATGTCACTCCTGTATTGTTTCAGAACTCCATTATGAATTTTCAAATTGTTAAGATATTGGACTTGGAAAAATTGTCTTCGTTATTTTTCTCTATAAAGATTTTTTTCTGCACCATAAGTGCACATGCTCTCAACAGACTTCAATCATTAATGAAGTTCTGGCTAATTCTAGTAGGTCATTTAGTCATCTTTTACATGAGTTTATGAGGTGACATATTGGCAACAAATTCAGAAAACAAATATTGACCTGCTATGAAGTAAATATGTATAACATCAATTATAGAATGCCTTGAGCAATTTCACCACTTGAAGGTCTGCATTGAAAAATCTGAGCTGATTGACTTAATCCACAAAGTTGACTAAAGACTGAAACACCATCATAGCTGTTTGTTTGTCTCTGAAGTTTCCACCTGTAGCACGAATGCCTGAGCTGCATGTGAAGCAGTCTTGGGACTGCCCCTATTCATTACTCCATGAATTAAGATAGCTCCAAAGTAGCAGTAGTGCTTCTATGTATATATGTAAGAGTTTATAGAAGCAAGGGTTAAATCTGAATTCAAATCCAAGAAACAATTAATTTAAAGGCCTGCTGTGTCATGTCACATATTGTAGTATACAAAGACTTCAAAGCAAAATATCTCACTGTGATGATTACCAAAATCTAGACAAAATCAATGCAGTAAGAATCTCTTCTTTCTGGCTCCTTCATTAACAAGGATTCTGAATAAACATTTCACATATGAGAGCAAATAAGGATTGTACCCTCTTTATCAACATTTGGCATCTTTCTTCTTGAAAACATGATCACAGGAAGGATAATAAATGAGCAAAGAGCTAATATAGAGAGCAAAGAGATACAGTCCGCATTCTCATCCTCCTTAAACCTTCAGAAGTTCACCATAACAGCTCCAAGGGGCTAAAGCACCTTTGATTGAGAGAGAAGCATAAATCCTCCTCCAGAAATGTTGTGTGTTTACACAGCTAGGTATGTAATGCTGCAATAGGTATCTACTTCCCTCTCTGCAGTGTTAAACTGCACAGGTAGAAGCACTTTGCTGGAGAGCAGTGCAGACAGACTAGGTGTCACCCTTCACTATGTGTGGTATCTTTATTAGAGATCACAGCTTTAATTCTCTCCTTATTACTTTGTAATGGTACACACAAGAAATTGCAGTCAGCATCTACCACAAAACAAGTATCACGAGTGCGCGCAGCGTACGAATCTGCCTTTTCTCCCATTGTTTCTACACTCTTCCCCCAAAAGAAGGCAGTAAAATCTCATAATAACTCAACAGTGCTGTCCAAATAAAATTCATTATTTGTCCAAACATAAGCAAATTTTCTGCTTTCTATAGTTACAGAAAGACAAGGAAAAGGCTAGTGTCTAACTTTAAATGCTTCAAAACCCAAATATCAACGCAGTAAAAGTATGTATGCAATAAAATGCACATCTACACTGACCTACAGTACAGAATAAAGCATTCCACTGCCTAGCAATCTAAACCTTCCTGAATTATACCTTTTCCTTTTATAAATGTATTGAACTTGAATTTGTAACTATATTATCTGATTTGTATGCATATATATATTTACATACGTACATATATTTAAGATATATATTAGTATAAAATACATAAATATATATCCAAATTAAAATTGCAGTAGTACTGTTAATCACAAAGGGAAACACATCTGAACATGAGAAAATCTGTACTGCCGTCTAACACTAGACTGAGAAATAAGTTGCCTAGAACTTCAGGACCACTTGAAATGTCACCATATTTTTTCTGAATATCCAAGATGCACTTTTTCCTTGCCTTCAATAACATAAACATGTAACAGTAAATATAGAATAAAAATATTTTTTCAAATTTATAATAATATTTGTCTCTCCTTTCCATAGCAAAGAAAAAAAACCCTTGATGCTCCCCAGAAAAATATTTAACTATTTTCTTAGTGGAGGTGATGCAACAGCCTAATGAGATCACTTTCTTGTTGCATGTTACAACCCTATAGAGCATCTTGCTGAATCCTTCTGTAAGCTTAACTATTTGTATTTTGGTATAACAAAACATAGACTAACGCATAGCTTGAAGAGCTGAGCAAACACACCAGGTAAAAGGAGAGAAAGATACAAAACCAATAGTAGTCAACCAAGAAAACTCATTAAAAATGAATATAATAACGAATTTTCCTATTCAAAATGGCTTTCTCTTAGTGTTGAACTATTCGTACCAGGAAATCCTAAGTATTTCTAGTTCTAAAATAAAGACTATTTCTAATTTGCAAGAACTCGTGTACTGTTGATCCTCATTTGACATCCAGCAATATTTGTTTCATAATGCTCATTTTAGTGCCAACATTCCAGATACAGTGATAAAGTTATAATGCAACTTACGTAAATTATTTGGAGGAGGTCTCGTCTCCATGTTTTCATAGTGTTGCACATGTACTACAATGTTTAGATCTCTTTCCATATGATCTGTCGTACAAGGACCTTGAGGTCGCATAACGTCAGCAAGAGCCCTGAAACAAAATCAGAATGAAACTGCAAAATTTGTAAGGCATTAACAATATATTCCAAGGATTTTTAAGGCTGCTTTGCAGTCTGTCATAATGTCCACTGGAGAAACCAGCTCCATTCACAGCAAAATCAAGGAATCAGATTCACTGTGAGACTTTGCACCTAAGGGTCTTTTTAGGTTGTCTTAGTGTTCTAGTGGAAACACACAGAAATGCAACAAGTCCTCTACTTGTCTTACCTTTGTAGGAAAATATTCAAGCTTGTTGAGATTTGTAGAGCTCTGCTATTGCGTGTGCTCAGTAACATTGTTATCTTGGTTAAGCTGAGCACCTCAGCACCTAGCCCCTGCCTGTAGCTTTCACAAACTAGCTATCTTCACACCTAGACTACTAGCAAGACCTGTCAAAGTAAATTCTCACACATGCATTTGCACAGAGCACCACACAACACAGCCGTCACATGAGTGTCATGTGAAAATCCAGTAGGCACAATACTTTTCATGATCGGGGATTTCAGATTTTCCTATCCAGGAGGGGAGATGAAAAATGTCATTTCTAACTTCTATGAGTGTCCTAGTCCTTAAGATGGAACAAAGTTTGCACAGGAACATGTCTTGCTGCCTTGAAGCCAGTTCAGGAACAAGATGAGAGATTTATGCTAGCAGAGAGAGAGCAAGCAAAAGCATTCCCAACAGTTAAGCCAGATTCAATCTGATACTGGTTGCGGAGTTTTTCTGCAGAGCTGTGGGCAGTACCTACACCTGAAAGAGAGACACATTCATCCCACTTTGGAGCATTTTCTAAGGACTAGTTTCACTGCCAAGTGTCCTGCTGAGCGTAAGTCCATTCTTAGGCATAGAGATAAGCACTCACGCCTGTATCAGTCCTGTGGATCCAGAGTTAGTGACTTAAGTTTTAAGCTCTGAAACTCTCAGCATGGCAATGTCTAACTCCATGATTCTGGACTATGGAGTTTTACCATTAACTTCTGCAGGAGCAGGATTAGCCCTTAGGTATATGCCATATAGCTACTCGCTGAACTACTGTGCCATCCAAAATAATTGGCTCACATGGAGAATCTGTTGCTCAGGCAAAAGAACGTGATGATATGTGTTACCAGTGTCTTCAGGGTTCAGTCTTTTCTAATCAGGTCAATGCATCACTGACCATTATTTGCCTCTCTTTTGTTTCACCAGGTCTGATTTTCAGACCACTTGGGCTTTCTTTTTCAGGGGAATGGATGCTTTTTCTGGGCAATGTGCCCAGTTTAGTTTCATTTTCTGCAAAACTATACACAGTGTCCCAGATACTGCATCAAGAAAGACTAGATTATAAACTAATAAATAAATGACAACAAGCACATTTGCTGGTGAAAGCCAAGGCAAGAACCATCTAGCTCCTTCACCGTACTTCTGTGACATGATGATTTCTTGATCAAGAAGCACTGGAGCTTAATTTACATTACAGTCAGAGAGGAATCCTGAGATGGATTTTGCTTTCAAATTGCAGGAACATTGCTTTGGTACATAGATGAAGGATACCTATGCTTCATTGTGTTTATGGCTAGCATTATGTTATTAAAATATTAGCTACAGTTGTGATCAACATGTTACACAGTCCTCTGTTGATATTGTAAAAGGTTGGAAGACAGTAACCAAATGATTAATGGTATCACAGCAATGCTCCCATTTGAAGAAATGCTTATACAGCAGAAACAGGAGAGCTGGCCTACATAGCAGAATAATAAAAATTCCATATAAGAGATCTCACAAACATATGTAGAAAAGGATGCAAAAGGGAAGTACTATACTACGAAACATACTTTAAAATAAGTAGGGGCCAAAACCATTAATATGTAGTCAATTTATGTAAATATATCTCTATACAAAGGAAATTATTGACATCAATACTGATTCTAATTCCAGAAGCAGCTGGACACGTTTCTGGGAAGAAAAGCAAATGAAAGTTCCAAAATTCAATGTGAGATTTCATAATACATCGACTAGCATTTCCCAACTTTGTGAGAGGAGGTTTCCAGAAACGCTTTCTTCATTGCCCTTAACCCGATGGGAAATACTGTTCATTGTAGACTTTAAGTAACACCCCGTATGATAGCATATGAACTACTGCCTGTCTGTGAAAGCGTAAACTGAATTTTGTACCATTTTAGGGTGGCTTTTTTCAAAGTAATTTTAGGGAATTAGCTGTCCAACTCCTACTGTATAATGGAAAAAGTGACTACTCACCATCAAGCTCTATTTTTAACAACTCAGCGCCTGTGTTTATACTGTGTTAGCCAAAGTTGTACATTCTTCTCAGGGCAGAATAGCTCGTATAACAAAGAGCTTGTCCTTATCTTCTGTTAATGTCAGGGGAAGTTAAAAATGTGTAGCAGCTTGTTTCACTGAAGTACAAGGGAATTATTGTACCTGCATTTTGTTCTTTTAGGGATTTGTCTATACAACGAAATAGATAAAGAGAAGTTTATGTCCCAGTACGTCAAAATCATTGAATAGTCATTTGCTTAGAAAAATTCCACATTGGCCCACAGTCTGATATCCTCCTGCATTTGTTTCACCTGAATATTGCCATACAGATTTTCTTCATTATCTGAAGAAGTTGTTAGAGTGGGTCTCATTGAAAAATTATATACATGTAGAGGCTCTTCATCTAAACCTTTGCTATACCGAATGATTTTTTTAAGGAAATGTAAAATACAAGATAGCCTTCTAAGCAGGTAGCAATATCATTAGGTCTTGTGTATTGATATTGATTGCGGTATCACGAAAGTGGAGAAATGTTACCTACATAGGAGTTCATGGCCCAGAACTATCCAAGTATCACAAAACTTCAGCATTTCTCTTGCTATAATCTTTTTCTCCTTGAATATGTAACACAATTTTCAGGTGTTATATGGCTAGCATTCCCCTAAGTTTGAAGAAGCTGAAATACAACTTATCCCATAAAAGGTCACTCGTCATATTTTGCCTCCAAAACTGGGTCAAAACCCTTAAGGGAAATAATTTCACCTATAGGATTCAGGATTTTGGCAAGTCTGACTATTTTTGTCCCCAGGTACTTGCCTTTTGAGTGATCATGACAAGACAACTTGCGGGCTCAGCACATTGTGGAGGAAGAAAGAAGAGCTCAGATAGTTCACAATATTTGGAAGGTTGCTAACATACTGTCAGAAGCACGACGGCAGGAAAAAAACAGCTAACAGGAGATATAGAGCATGACTGTGGTTGTAAATATTGTCATTTTAGTATTTGGTTTGTTTGCACATTCTCCACAACGATTAGAGAAGACAAAGGTGTGGTTTTATTTACAGAAAAATTTCCTCCATGAAATAGAAGCAAAGTTTTTTCTCTTTCCTACTCATTTTCAAGAGAGGTTTCTCCCCTTTAATTGATGGAGCGAGGAAGTCCCACTGCTTCAGGAGGCAGATTAATCCTGT
The DNA here is from genome assembly GCA_013396935.1 of Baryphthengus martii. Lineage (NCBI taxonomy): Eukaryota > Metazoa > Chordata > Aves > Coraciiformes > Momotidae > Baryphthengus > Baryphthengus martii. The sequence continues at coordinate 61,761 of VWZK01007172.1, forward strand.
TCCTTTTAGGCACAATACTGCCACGATCATTCCCTTTGCCATGTCTGATAGCATACACCATCTTATTCCCTTAGTCTCTTAAAAAGCAGGAAGGTAAAGGAAGAGTTAATCTTTTGGGATACTAATATTACTACTTAGTTCATGGACACTGTAGCTGAAAAGAATATTCATTTCTTTTCAGGTCAAGTAATAAATTTAAAAATTAGGAGAATGATATAAACAGAAGATTATCATAGGATGTCTTCAGTGAAAGGTGCCATGTAGGGTTAATACTGTACTCCGCTCTCCATTTTCATCTTCCAGATTTACACTTCCATGCCAACACTAAGAGTGTTTTACTGAAAAGCACTGGTCTAACAAGAAAGTAAATGTCAACAGTGCCACATTTGGCCCTTTTTCTCAAAATAAAAGGAAGTAATAAGCTCTCTAAAAAAAGGACAATTTTTTACTCTTTTTTCCTAAAAGAACTTGCCCAATAGAGATTTTTTTCCTATCGATTAATTTCACTAAATGGATACATTTCCCTGATGCTTTTTCATTGACAAATATTTCAGGAAAATTCAGTGAAATTAATGGAGTTCTTGGATTGTTTTGGTATAGCAGTAAACAAAACGTAACAAAAGACAACTGTATAGAAACTATGCTCACCAAACCTGTGAAGTTTCCTTTATTAACATTATACCACTCTTACACACAGCAGTGTCTTACTTCCACAGCAGACCCACTGGCTGCAAGATGCAATAATGCAAGGAATTCATGTGGCACAGTTTTGCTTCCTATTTATAAGTTAATATGTTATAGACTTATTCCCATGTGTGAGGTCTCTGTTGATACTTCAAAATATTTTTAGTAAATCAAAAATGGAAACGTATTATTTACACCAGTTGTATTCGGTTCACTTTTGAAAAAAATCAGCCCTCACTCAAAAGGATCAGTTTATGTTATGCATTGTCTTTTTGAAAAGCAGCACCATCCCTTCCATAACTGAATTTGTTGATAGGAATGAAGAGGATTCAAGTGTTTCATGTGAGCATTGGCTAGGGAAAGGAAAGGAGACAATCTTCTCTAAGGAAACAGATGACCAATCAGCCTCTCTATGTTGCTTGCTGTCAGCCAAAATGGAGTAACACTTAGGACTTTTGGGTTGGCCTACCTAACACTCGGAATGCATTATACTTGGACTTACTAATAAGCTTCAGTACAGGAAAAAACCATAAGTGTTCTTTTTGGTTTGGGGTTTTTTTGATAATGCAGTGATGAGTCTTATAAAAGTAGATGAATATAAGTACGGGCTACATATTAATTGTTAGCTGATAAGCAGATAAATCAGTTATTTCTTAAGCATTGCAGCCTTTTTTTTCAGAATATTATTCATGTAAAATGAGCTAGGATGGAATATTTTAGTTAAACACACATTTGAGGACAAAGAGGTTACTTCAACTCTTCACTCAATGAACAGATTTTTAGATTGCCAAAGGGATTTACAAATCGAATTCCTTTTCAAACTAATGGTAAGACCACTCCACAGCTGTAAAAGGAGTGTGAGAACTCTTTCTTTTTTTTTTAAAAAAAAAGGCTCTAGCATTGCTTTTTCAGAACATGACTAGTCATTATATGTACTAAGTGGGTGGCTGTTTTTCCATGTGATCATGACTTTCCAAGCTTCTGTAAAATCCTGACTCGAACATTTTCATAGCAAGAGAGGTACAAGATCTCAGACACTGTTAAGTAATGAGGGTAACAGACGACCTTTTCTAAGAACCGCTTCAGCAACCTAGTCTTTATGCATACCTGACTGAAGGATTTCAGAATGGTTTTCCTATCCCCTATCAACTAAGACAGAATACCCTTTCAGAATACTTCACATCTATACTTTAGATGGCAAATATTTCTACTAGTAGAAATAGGACCTAATGAAGTTATATATAAGCAGGGATGGCTACAACTTCACTCTGTCCTGGTTTTTTTTGTAACTGTCACAAGCCCTGCTTTTTTTTTGCCTGCGTGAAGACTCTACAGAAAGAGGCTGAAGCAAAGGAGAGCTTTTTCCAAACAAGCTTTGTAGTTTAAAAGTAAGATTTGTAAAAAGAAAATGGGACCCAGGTACACTTTTTCTCAGGTTAATAGTTGAGGATATTCAAAGTGTCTACAGGATTATTAAACCCCGCCTTTAAAAAGCATCTTTGCAAAAGTATCCCTGGCATACAGTGTTGACTAGAATTTCTGCAGTATGCTTTGTTGCTTGTTAGTAAAAGCGTATCCATATCAGCCAGTTTATAAATGGCAAATAATTGGTAATGAACTCCTAGATGCATTTGTAGGAGTGTTTTTGTGGCTTTCTCTATTCATTTTAGAATTAGCGGTTAATCAAAAAGTCATGCAAAAACTCTGGTAAAAAATAAGCTTCCAGGTGTTGAGTTAATCTCTTGGACTGTCTTTCAAAGGATGACTCTTCGTCTAAGCTTTAAAGATCACGAACTACACCATTACCAGTCAGGGCAAGAGGAAGCTTTCTGCCACTCTGCACGTCCAGTAGGAGGCATCCTTTTAATTGCATTTCATCACTAATGTTGCCCAATATGCGGAAATCTATTTAGACTCTTTAATGGCACCGTCTCCCTTTTTAAAAGCCTTTCTCCCATCTGCTTTACTTGCATATGCCTGGTATTAGCATAAAGACTCAGACAGACTGCAAACTTGACAAATGTGTTATGCCTTGATTTTGAACTACTGTGACAATCTGGGTTTGGAATGTGTTGTGAAAGTCACTGGGCTCAGTTTTGAGTTGCCCACCTGCCTATGCACCACTAGGCAGCCAGTATCTGGAGTAGACGGTACACAGCACGCTTAACTCGAGGTGGGGGAGGTGCTCTTTGATGTAACTCAGCCATTACACTGTGGATACAGAGTATAACACACACATACATGGATGAGACAAGACTTTAATGTTCTATTTCTTACCTCTCCACGGTAACTGAAAAATGTTAAGAAATTCTACAATAGCTTTTCCTTTTTGTGCCTTTGTCTCCCCTTCCACCCTAGCTCATTTTCATGGCTTAGAAATTTTACAAATAGCTCACGCACTTGCAAGTGTTGGGAGTAGGGAAGGTCCTGCCAAAACCATTTTGCAGGTGGAGAGGGAGGGTGAGATGACATTTGTTTACATCCTTCTGTTGAGAAGTAGAAACATTTTCCAAGCTTTGAAACAGTTAGAAGAGGGAACTCATCAGGCTTTCTATAATTCAGTGCTGTTGGTTTCAGGATTTATTTTTTTTTTCCTATTCATGCACAGTATATCCGGGAACACTTGCTGGATCTTGTTGAGGAGAGGATCAGACACTGCAGATAAAAATGGGCTACTGTTTATGTAGCCTCAATAATTATATCTAGTCTTCCTCAATATGCATGTACTTTGATAACCTGGACTTGAGGAACTACAGGAGCCCTGCTCGCCAGAGTTGGTTTCCCCCAGTCTCCTTGCAGGGGAATGCAGCCTGCCTGGCAGGAGCTGCTTGTTTAGCAGGAACACATGGGATCCTTTCTCCTCTTCAAGGGTAGGAGGGGAGGTAGGGAGGAAGGGGACCCTGCTGCCTGGCACTCAGCCTTACCTGGACATGTGCTCCCGCTGGGGTCTGTGCGCTTTCTCCAGCCCTAGTTTGGTGAAGATCCCCACCAGCACCATGACTGCCACAACCCCACAGATGATATAAACAATGAGGTTGGTTTTATCCCTGGTAGGGTCATGTAGAGCGTCGTCTATTCGGGAAGGAGGTTTCCCAGTGTTCATCCATAACGGCGTCTCATAGTTTGTGCAGGTGCTTTGATCCAGCCTTGTCTTCTTGAACTTGCAGCAAAACCTGAAGCCACAAGTGCCACAGCAGAAGATGAACTCCCCCGAGCTGCAGTTAAAGGGGGGGTCCCACTGCCCCATTACATCAAAGTAGCCCCTGCAGAAGTCTGGGGTGGGAGGTGGCTCAGAGGGGTCTAGCTGTTCCCCAAGGTTGGAGTGATTTCCTCCCGAGAGCACTACGAAGCTCCCCAGTTGCTGGCCAGCTTTCTCCTGAGCCCGACACACCAGCGTGAGAAGGTCCGCCACCAAGTAGCTGAAGAGCAGCCGAACAAAGCCTTCCATTCTGCCTCCCAGCCCCGGCTCAGCGAAGCCGCCGCCGCCGCTCGAGCTGCTGGATGCTGCGCTGCGCCAGGAGCTGAACATAAAGGGGCTCCGTCAGCGGCCGGGCGGTCGCTCGGCCCGCGCTCGTCTTCAGCACCACGGACAGCCCCACGTGGGCCGGG
>VWZK01007172.1:66501-79198 GCA_013396935.1 Baryphthengus martii
CCCGGCCAGGGCGGGGGAGACGAAGCGATGGGGGCGCCGAGCGGTCTCAGACTCCTCCAAGGCACCCCGCGGGCTTCGGGCAGAGGTCGACGCCGCGGGGCCCCGCGGAAAGAAAGCGGGGCGCTGCTCTCACCGCTAAGTAGAGCTCTCCTGCTCCCGGCGACAGCTCTCCTCGCCGGCCGGCGCTCTCCGGAGACTCGCTCACCTGTGAGGCACCGGCCGGTGCTGCTCGCGGGGCGGTGTCCGCGGTGCCGTGCCTCCGCTAAACCAGGAGCGGGAGCGGGCGCTGCCCTCGGCCCGGCGCGCTGGGCACAGGTACGGTGTTATTCGTACCGCATGCTGCAGAGCGGGGCCGCGCTTATGTCCGCTAAACACCAGCTGCCGCTGCACATCACTCGTTTTAAAATCGTGTTATCGTGTCAGTCAGGCTGGATCCAGAGGATGCAGAGAGGCTGCGGGTTGTTTGCGAGACACAGAATTAAACTAACTTCCCCCAAACTGAGAAGTGACTCCGGGAAAGACTTTTTAGTGATTCAGTCCCCATCCCTGTTACTTAACCCTCTCATCTCCGTCTTCTGGTTTGGCAGTAACCTGCGCAAGTAGCGATAATATTATCCTGAATACTATGCTGCCACCAAATGTAGGAAATAAGCCTTAAAACGGTGTAATTTAGCAGTGTGGACTGGTGCTTAAAGCAGATTCCCTTTTCCTTGGGCCACGTTTGTGACAGTCTCACTGTGGCCTTACGGGCTACTGCTGTCTGGGGAAGAGGGGCTGGTGCACTGGGGCCCTGCGATGGCACGCTACCCTTCGTCTCCCACCTGCTCTTGCGAGGGGGCTATGCAGCTGCCACACTTCAGGAACTTCAGCCGATTCCGCATGGAGTTCTTAAGCGGTATGTAAACAGAAAGGTGAGGCAGAGGACAAAGCAGACGTTTGGAATCTGAGAGGGCTGTAGTTAGCTAATTGTGATCCTTTGCCTTCTCTTAAAAATAGACTGTAAGTATAGTGATGATTCCACTGAACAGTTCGACAGCAAGCTTTGCATCTTTGTCCAGGAGGTAGGATAGAAATCCCCTTTATCTCTCAGAAGAGAAAAACAATCAGTCCAGCCCAAACCAGCCTTTTTGGTTTTTAATATTTAATTCTTAAAACCTCCACCTCATCAAAATCCCCTTTCAAGTCTCCGCTGAAATGGTATCATTCCTCCCTTGTGCATACTTCTCTCTGCTGTTATTTATTATTTAACACTTTGTGATGCAGTTTGTGCTGAAAATACTGCAGAAAGTGAATCTTTTCCATATTTACTGCATCTAGACACATTTGAGGTCCAGTTCTGTCAGTCGCTTAAGATTATGCACATTTCCCTGTTGATCTGACTGCTAAAAAGCTGCTTAAATATTTTTCATGATTAGTGCTATACATGTTCAGAAATAACACCCAAAACCCAACTTATTTTATGGGCTACTAATCCTGACTAATATGGTACAAGTTTCTTGTTTCACTGAGTTCCTGAGGTTTTCCTTAAGAATTCCCCTATAGAAGCAGAGTAAAGGATTTAGGCTAGAATCTAACGTTTGTGGGATTCAGGTCCGTGTGAGCAGAATCTTCCCCAAAGTGACACGTGTTTGGGGAAAACAGGAGGGTGATTAAAGCTCCTTGAAAAAAAAAATTTTTCCTGTGGCACCATAAGACTTTGGATCTGACCCATAGAACCCAGAACTGATAAATCATGTTACCCTAATTAATCATAAGTTGCTCCAGTTGTTGTGTTCTCAGTGCCTGTTAGTGTATTAGAAGTGAAGTTATTTTAGCTGTACCGTGTCTTAGAAAGAACTAGAGTTGCTCCAGACTAGGGCACAAACCCTTTTCACTAGACCTGCAGCAGTATGTTGTAATGGCTGCATAGCTTGTGGTTGTAAGAACACTTGCACGATCAGAATATGAACCCATTAAGTATAATAATGGAAACAAGAAAACTAGTTGAGAAATGGGTATTATATACAGTACTGAAGCAGATCTTGGGTCATTATGTGATTTTATAAAGATTTTCTCAATGAAGTTAGTCAATAAACTAATTTATTTCCGTTGTCTTTATCAAGTTGAGCAACCCAAAGGCTTTCCCAGTTTAGCACCATCGCCCGCCTCTTTCAAGACTTCTCTTTTTGGCATTGCTTTAAGGTAAGTAATAAGTACCTACTTCTCTATAATTTTATCCCATAAGGAATGTATTTTGCCTCTGAAGAAATTGAGAATACGACTATTTCAACTAGAACCTACAGGGCTGTCTTTACTCAAGCACATATCCATTTAGTTAAGACAAATACTTAAATGTAGGCAAAGATCTTAGACAAAACTAAGTTTTCCTGTTATATTTTCACATATGGATCAATGGCAATGCTTCTTGTTCAACTTTAAGTTAGAAAATAGGCACTTTTATTTTTTTCTGGTAGGTCCGGTAGCGGAGTATAGCTGTATCTCAGTGGAATTTATATGAATGCATACACGCTCATACTCTACATAGGTATGTCTGCCCTATACACGTTCAATTCTCTGTTTAATTGTATAAACTCTTAGAACTGATTCTTGAGGAGTTTTTACATAAATAAGAGAGTTTGAAAAAGAGTAGAATCAGGAGAGAAAGTGAATGGCAACTTGAATGTTGAGGTGGAGATAAATCTGAAGAATATGGAACAATTAGAACTTATAAAGCAATTTCAATTATCATGTTCCAAAATCTGTATTTCACTTTTGTTAATCAACAATGTTGGCGCAACCTGTGAGTATCTCCCAGGGGCTGATTACGTGCTAATGAGAATAGTCCTTTGCTGAGCACTGAGTCAATGGAGCTTTCTAGCCAACCATTAATCCCCAAGAAATGTCATATAGCTCGATCATTATTATTAACAGACTTTTCAGAGCTGTGAAAATCTGTCAGAAAAGCAGCTAGACAGGCCTGTTCTTAGGCAGTATTGATGTGAATGGTATTTTGTGATAAGAAATGCCATGTAGAAACGGGAATGAAGCAGTCAATGTCTCTTTCCTTGGTAGTTATTTTGTACTGCAATGAGATGTTTGGATGTATAGATATAAAATGTACTGCAGCTGAAAAACAAAAGAGGTGATGATTCTACTACAGCAGGCCAACTGGCAGCATGTTTGCAATCGGTAGTTTTTAAAAGTACAGCTAAATATTAGCAATAAGGTAGCTTGAGACTTGAAAGAAATACCTTAGCAAACATGAACTGAAGAAGCAAAACGTGTCTAACAAGGAGACTACAAGCAATATGAGGTTTATAGATACTGAAAACAGTCCCATGATTTACCAATACTGTAACCAGCCCTGAATGACACAATACAGAAGTTTGTTTTGAACACCTCTGCGTTCTTGAATTAGCACACATCAGACAGCCCCACGTGCTTCTACAAAGTTTCGCAATACCTGTGTGAGGAGTGTGCTTTCCCCTTGGTGTTAGCTTTCCTGCATGGTTAAACTGCAATTGAGTCTAGACCTTTTGGGTTTAGTTACACAGCTAACACTTCATAAGCCTTTGTTCTTTTAGCCAATAACTGCAATGATTAGTTATCATATCGGTGCGGCAACATGTGAGCAACATGTACCTTCCGTACGGTGACACTAAATATACGTCTTTTATAATTATCGAGCGTACATCTTTTAAACTAACCTTCCTCTTTTCATTAAAAAAAAAAAGACGAACGTACAGACTGGGACAGAATAAACTTGTTCTTACAATTTCATGGAGTCACAGCAACTTTAACTAGAACATCCTACAAACATTGAGCATTTTCTAGTTACTGTCTGAAAAAAATACACTTTGCACATAGCAAAGGCATCACCATCAGGAGATGTTAATTAGCCAGGATGTGCTTCATGAATGAAAAAACATGAGAGACTTGTTTTCGTGGCTCACTGAGGAGGAAGAAAATTTATTGTAATTCTACAATGTAGAAATTACCTTTATCATCTAATATTTTTCTATTCAGTCTTCCTATAAAACCAAAACTATAGCAATTGCACGGATTGGGGTTGAGCCGGGCAGTAATAGCATTCACATTTGGAGTGGACTTAATAAAATCCTGAGTGCTCTTGTAGCTTCAGTTTAATTCAAAGGAAATTCAGAAAAATTCAGATAAATTTAGAAGGCAATTTGAGCACTTGCAAATATACAAGAGGAAACACATGTATACTGCAAATGTCTTCAGAATACAGCAGTAGGAAAAAAGTGCCAAAATGTCTAAGGTGGCTTTCAACAGCAGAGCTTAAAAATGTGTTGCGCCCTCAGGTTTGCCTGTTGCACAGCAATTGCTCTGATTCTGAACAAGGAAAACTACCAGTCTGTCTTTCTTTGGCAAAACTGATGTTATTTTTGAATTGTAACAGTATTTCAAGTACCTGTGAACAAGGTACGTTTCTACTTGTTATAAATTACACTGCCATGGAATTTAGAACTGGAATAATTGGCCAGGTGTCTAAAGATTATTGCAAATGACAAAGAAGGCTCTGCAGATCATTCCAAACTTGTTCCAACAAAATCTTTATGTCTTGTTAACAAAACAAAAAAAAATAAATAAATAAAAAGAAAGAAAAGAAAGGCTACAAAGGATAAAAAAAAAAATTGGAATTGCTTTTGTATCGTTTCCGCTGAAAACCCAGTCACCTTTGTTCCCATGAGTTCAACTTTTCAAGGTATAGAGGAAGCCTTTTGAAATAGACCTGAAATAACATTAAAAATTTCCAAAGTTAAAGTCAGTATAATAGGTTGTACACTGTGCCTGAGCATAGAGAAGCTGTGCTTAGACATAGACAAGGACACAGAGCAAAGATGATTTTCTAGACCTCTGGTATCTGACTCTGGCACATGTAGAACAGGTCAGGAGCTGATCCAACCAATATCTCTTCTAAAAACTCCTCAGTAACTTAGATTAAGAGATATACAAATTTGTAACACATTCCCCATTCCTAGAACATCCAGGGATGGAAGCCAGAAGAAGAACAGGAAGAAGTCGAATTAGTGAGTCAGTTATAGAACTATTATAGTTTAGCACTAATCACCCTCAAGGTGATAGAAGTGAGCTGTAAACCTTAGAAGTTCAGAACTTGTTTTTCAAATAAATGTAAAGTTGCTGCATTACTTCACTAACACAAGATTTTAGCCACTGTATGTTTTGCATGTCTTCCAAAATGTACTGTCAGGCAACCAAAATCAAAAGCTCTTACAGAACATTACGCTTCTTTACTGTGCTTCCCTGATAATACGCTTTAATGACGCCTCTCCATATCATTGTCACAGCATGCCCATCTGACGCTTGATATATTTTGTATCTTACGTATAGTAATAATACATAGAAGTAGGAACTTTCAGATTTATGAAGAAGAAAATTTCTCTGACAGTTCCATTTTTAAAGGATACTAATTGTTAAAAGATGCTCAGGATTTTAAAATGGTAAGTCACAAGACAGATGACATAAGAGGTACAGAGAAAGTAATAATGATCTGAGTTGTGTGATGGTGGTTGGTTGGTTTTGATTATATGACACTGCAGCTTTCATGTGTATGTCATTCATTTACGTGAGTACCAGGCCAGGACTGTCAAATGTGGTTGCCAAAGGTTAAATATCCACAGGCCAAATCTGTAGATATTTACTAAATTCAACAACTATCTTTCCATCAATTTAAAATGGAAACTGCGTTGGGTGATTTTCTTCAAGGGATGCTGAATAATCAAAGCTTACACTGAAATCACCGGATACCTGGGTGGTAAATACTTCCGAAAACCAGGTCACACATTTGAAAACCCAATGATGAATTCAGAGACTAAATTTATGCACACATGTTGGAAAACTTGATGTGCACAAATACATATACAGGTATTTTTTAAACAGATGGTAACACCTATACCTTTTGACTTGACAGCCAATGTAAAGAGCTATACTAAAGCTGGCTCCAAATGGAGTTACTTCTCTGTCCTCTAGCGTGATAGCCAGTAAGACGAAATAATATATCAACCAGGTATGCTGACAAATGGGTCAAAAAAACCCGTGAAGATCTCAAGGTGGGAAAGTAAACGCTATTTCTTACGTTTTCGTTCTAGAGAGCATTCTGATAATGTTAACAGGATTCATCACTGATATTTCTCAGCACAGGGAAACTGTGTTATACCTACATATATGGAATATTTACCTAGGACACCTATCTAGGTATTCTATCATAACATGATAGCTCTCTTGAATGAAAAGACACCAATCCAGTCTCCTTGCTCTTTGCATCATGTCAATAGTAAACTGAAAAGTAAATGCTTAAAGTAAATAATATGTAGCAGAACATTTTTTATATTCTTTTTTTTTTCTTCTGGTTTTGTAACATATATTTGCCAAGAACTGCTTTTTATTCTTGTGAAAGTGCAGTGATCCCACAGCTGGATAAATAATAGGAAAAATAAAAGGATTTTAATTGTAATATGAAATGCATATTAGGGAACCTTGAAAAGTGGTGCAAAAAGATGCTTACAGCAGACTCTAGTGGTATTTTTTTTGTTGTAGTGTTTACTTAAATTAGCAGATTATCCAACCTGCTAAATACAACCTAATGTTAATAACATATTTAAGATATTTGCTCCTTAGCACTTATACAGGAGATTATTGCAGAGTACCATAAGGTTAAACACACTTTTAATACAGAACACCGGTACCAGAGAGTACAGGTGGCAGAAAGGTTTATTTGATCTGTATATTTATGTAGGCAATTGAGATTGGAGTAATATGTAAAGAAGCTGCAAAAGGAATACTTCTGTATACTATGGAAATAGTATATACAAAGGACCAGTTGTAACCGAATACTTGGTAAAAGGGCAACTCACAATTTTCTTGTGTGTGTGGGCATTAGTCTGTCATTTACTCCCACGCACCTGGCAGAAAGCTAGCCTCTTTAAAGGCAATTTTGTAATTTATATACACTTTGAAGTCCTAAATATGATTTTCCAGTTTAACAAATTCTCCCTGTGAATATAGTGATTGTTCTTCTTTAAAAAGAAAAAAATTCAAAAGGAAATTGCATGTAATTTCTACGCAAATTAGAGCAGTTGAAGTGAGCCTTGATAATATGAAGAAACGGCTAATTTAGATGGCTGAACAATAGGATTGCTTTCCTACATAAACAATGCAAGTATTTCAACACATAAAATGACTATAAGTGAAAAAGAGCAGATATCTCATAATATGCAATTATTTCACTTGTTTTTGTCATAATGTTTATTTCCACTTGCACAGCAAGATCAGAAATAGATCCTCCATGCAAAGCACCCATGAACCTGGGTCCAGTTTTCGTTTTTTTTCATCTCACTGCAAAGGACTTTTTTAGTAATAGGTCTGTTGATTATCATTAATTACTTATTGACAGCTGTATGCAAAGGAAAAAGCCTTGACTCATTAGTGTTAAGAGAAAAATCACCATTAAATTCAATGGAGTGAAGATTCCACTCCAAGGGTCAAGGTTTATTAAGTTTATTCTCATTGAGATGTTCTTTACAGAGCATAAAATTCCATTTGTTTCAATGGGGTCATTTTATAACGCCAGTCTTATTCCTACTGAAAGCAAAATCAAAACCTAACATTAAAGGATATAGAAGAAAAGACGCAGAAAAAGATAATGCCAAAATAAGGAAGATAAGGGCCACATTCTAATGCCTGGTTTATGAGAGAATGTAGAAATATTTATGGAAATAATATTTTTGCACACACTGCGCCTTTAAGCTCCAGTGCAGATAACTATATATTGCTCAAAAAGTGTTCAAACAGAACTGTCTTCTCTAGGTCCATTAGCACCCGGAAGCCCAAGGGAGGTATGTTCTGCTGGCAGAGTGCTAAGGACAGCTCTCCAGCACATGTGCTGAGGGAAGCTGCCTGCGCTCCTAGGGAAGCCAATAAAAATCACCAGCGTATTCAACAATCCTTGTTTCTCTCTTCCTAACTACATCCATCCTAAGCAACTTTTCTGTGCCCTGACAGTGTAATAGGATGAAGGTTACTTCTTGCTCATGACCTTTCATTACAGCTGCAATCCTCTGGAACAAGAGAAGAGTCCTCTATATACCATGAACGGATAAAATTTTATTGGCATCTAGCACACAGCTGTGAACTTCATTCCTTGACGAAACAATTACAGATCTCAGCTCCTTAAGAATAAAATGTAAAATCCCTTATTTTCATCTCCCTATTTCACAATAATAACAATAAGAAAGCCATCCCTCCCAGGATATGAGGAGAAACTAGACGTCCCTTACTGTGATTACTCTTACAGCTTGTAAAGGTGTTCTGATACCATGGTGATGAACACAGTATAATTGCCAAGATAGATGATGGATCCAGCTGGCACTTCTCCCTCCTTCCCCACACACCATGGTGCTCACCACAACAAGTTTATGATTTTGTCCTAAAAACCAGTTGAGTCTTGTTGGTCTTTATGAATTTACTCGCGGAAGCCACAAAATGTAGTTTAGTTTAGACTGTATAAGAGAGGTGCACATTTTTTTCCCCAGAAATTATACTCATATGGTGTATTACTTCCTTGATAAAAAAACTCCTCTAAACTCCTAGCTAAGAAATAAATAAATATGAGTTCTTCTTCTTGGCAAAAAAAAAAAAAAAAAAAGGTTATTTATACACCTATCACTCTGCTCAGTCATCTTAGACAAGTTTTACTGAGAATTATATTAATATGTTTTTTCAGGTGAGATTTATTGTTCAGAAGCTTAAACAGAAAGTCTTCTCAGTTAACTTCTACCTTGCACTTTTTCTGTTTACACAGAATTTATACAAGAATGATGGCTTTCAGGTTTGGTTTTGTTTTTTAATCTAGAAGGTGAGATAAATACTTGCTGGACTAGGGTGTGTAAGAACACAGAAATACTGCAAGTCTCTTTTAATCACGAAAAGAAAGGTTTGAAAAATAATAATGATCTCATTGGTTCGCAAAACCTTTCTTAAAATATTTACTCAACTCCAAGTTTTAAATCAAGCTTTGCTATTTTAAACTCCCGGTTCTTAACAGCTGCATTGTACAAGAACTTCACACTAATTTTGCGTCCTTGCTGGCAGCATCCTTATAAGTCAAAGTCTGAATGGGTATAGACAAGGTGATAATCTTCCGACTGCAGATGTAGAACAAATTATTCTCTGGAGTCAGTGGAATAACTGCTGTTGCAGGGAAACCAGATGCCAGTCTCCAGGGTTTATACACCTGTTATTCAGTATATCAGGCATCAAGTCTAAAACCTTTTTCATTGAGAAATTAATTTTGAACCGTGTTTAGCTACTGAAATACTTTAGCTGTGTACATACCTGGATGCTTCCAAAACAATTATTCTTCAAAAGCTGGATGAAGGAGTAAGTATGGGGAGAATATTCATAGATGAAACTCTAATGGATCTAAATGGGACCAGAGCTCCTTTTAGCTAGGGAGCATTTCACTCCTCAATCGTCTGAGTTGCAGAAATCTGATTAACCAAAGTTTATCCAGAAGCACATTAGTACTAAAGTGTGAAAATCAGAGCTTTGAAACTACTAGCATAGCTTCATGCTAGATTTTTTTCATCTAGAGTCCAAATAAGCAAAGCTAGCAGAAGCCTTAAAAGCAAGTATTCTCTACTAGTTGTTAGTAAAAAATTGATCACTCTTTTTATTAAGACAAGGGGTGCCTGTTTGCCCAATGAGGAGCCAGAGGGGAAAAATAGAATGCAACATCAGAACTACATTGATTTCTTCTAGCTTTGGAAGCCTAGAGGAAAGACTGGAAATTCTAGTACTAGTTTGCTTATGAGATCGTTATTTCTGGCTGACGGCACGGTAACACTCTTCTACAGACCAGGGCTTCCCAGCCTGTTCCTAGGCAAGCTTCCCATCCTTATTTCTGATAGATGGACTTCAAGTATTGTAGCATATGAAGTGCATGAACAGACCAAGGCCTTAAAACAGTTTAATAATACTGGTTTACAAAACCTACACTGGGAAAAGAAAAATTGAACAATCATAAGAGACTTTAGTGCCCTGGGATGGGTGATGAGGGAATCTGAGGCACAAATTATCTTTCCTTCTCTTTTCACAGTCGCAGGCAGTGACACGGGTATGAACAGACAAATACAGTCTATCAATATAATAAAGGGCTCCATAGCTGGTATCACTGTAACAGCTTTGGCTTTTTTGGCAATAGGATGACCTATACAACACCAGGCTTGCTGGCATCAAAAAAGACCTTTCTCAAAGGGGGAAAAGAGTCTTTGCACAAGAAATTGTGGGGCAGATTGAGAGGGCTTTAAACCACATGTAAAAGGGGAGGAGGATGTAACCAAGCGTACTAGAGAGGCCCCTGGGTGTAGTAGCCCAGCACTTGTGGGGCAGCACACAAGAATTTTTGAGATCCAGAAGGCCTACCACCACTCAAGGGCAACAACTATATGCTCAACTCCCCCTCTGAAGTGCTGACACACCAACGCATGGAGCACAGGGAATAAGCAGGAGGAACTGGAGATCTGTGTTTGGTCGCAGGGCCGTGATCTCATTGCAGTTACTGAGACATGGTGGGACAGCTCACACAACTGGAATGTTGTCATGGATGACTATGTATTTTGCAGGAAGGACAGGCCAACAAGGTGAGGTGATGGAGTTGTTCTGTATGTACGAGAGCAACTGGAATGCAGTGAGCTCTATCCAGAGGGTGATGAAGAAAGTGTTGAAAGCTTATGGGTAAAAATTAAGGGCCACGCAGATATGGGCGAAAGTGTTGTGGGTGTTTACTACAGACCATCAAACCAGGGAGAAGATGTTGATGATACCATCCACACACGACTCAAAGTGGCCTCAAGATCACATGCCCTGGTGCTCACAGTTGACTTCAATCACACTGATATTTGTTGGAAAGGCCACACAGCCAGGCACACTCAGTCTAGAAGGCTCTTGCAGTACATTGACATCAACTTTTTGATGCAGGTGGTGGAAGAGCCAATGAGGAGAGGCATGCTGCTGGATCTTGCATTAACAAACAAAGATCTGGTCAGGGATTCGAAGGTTTGGGGCAGCCTTGGCGGTAGTAATCACAACATGGTGAAGTTTAGTATCATATGAGGAAGAAATAGGGCAATAAGTAGGATTGCCTCCAGAATTTCAGGAGGGCTAATTTTGTCCTCTTCAAAGACCTACTTGGAGGAATCCCTTGGGCTAAGACTCTAGAAGGTAGGGGCCAAAGAGAGATGGTTAGTATGAAATATCACTTCCTCCAAGCTCAAGATAAGTGCATTTCTTTGAGTAAAAACATCAAGTAGAGGAGGCAGGAGACCAGCAGGGATGACCAAGTGGCTGCTCAGAAAACTCATGTGGAAGAAGGAAGTTCACAGTATGTGGAAAAAAGGATTGGTCACTTAGGAGAATTATAGGAACACTGTCAGGGTATGTAGGGATGCAATAAGGAAGGCCAAGGCCCTCTTGGAATTAACTTTGGCAAAGGAAGTAAAAGAGAACAAGAAGGGCTTCTTCAAATACATCAGCGGTAAAAAGAATAGTGAAAATGTGGGCCCACGGCTGAATGAGGTGGGAGCCCTGGTGACAGAGGACACAGAGAAGGTGCAGTTACCGAATGCTTCAGTCTTTACTGCTAAGACCAGCCCCCGGGAATCTCAGACCCTGGAAGTAAGAGAGAAAGCCTGGAGGGAGGAAGATTCTACACTGGTTGATGAGGACTGGGTTAGAAATCACTTGGGTAAACTGAACATGCACAAATCCATCGGCCCTGACGGGATACACCCACAAGTGCTGAGGGAGCTGGCTGATGGTGTTGCTCTACCACTCCCCATCATTTTTGAAAGATTATGGAGAAAGGGAGAGGTGCCTGAGGACTGGAGGAAATCCAATGACACTCCCGTCTTCAAAAAGGGCAAGAAGGAAGACCCAGGAAATTATCAGGCCAGTCAGCCTCACCTCCATCCCAGCTCATTTTGGAGGTCATCTCTAAACATATGGAAGAAAAGAAGGTTATCAGGAGTAGCCAGCATGGATTTACCAAAGGGAAGTCATGTTTGACTAATCTGATAGCCTTCTACGAAGGTGTGACTGAATGGGTAGATGCAGGGAGAGCAGTAGATGTTGTCTACCTTGACATCAGCAAGGCTTTTGACACTGTCTCCCATGACATCCTTGTGGGTAAGCTCAGGAAGTGTGCGTTAGAACAGAGGACTGAGAGGTGGGTTGAGAACTGGCTAGACAATAGAGCTTAGAGGGTCATGCAGAGTCAAGTTGGAGACCTGTAGCTAGCGGTGTTCCCCAGGGGTCAGTACTGGGTCCAGCCTTATTCGGCATCTTCATCAATGACCAGGATGAAGGGGTGGAGTGTACCCTCAGCAAGTTCGCTGATGATATGAAACTGGGAGGATTGGCTGACACACCAGAAGGCTGTGCTGCCATTCAGCGAGATCTGGACAGGCTGGAGAGCTGCGCAAAGGGGAACCTCATGAAGTTCATTCAACAAGGACAAGTGTAGAGTCCTACACCTGGGAAGGAATAACCCCCTGCACCAGCACAGGTGAGGGGCTGACCTGCTGGAAAGCAGCTCTGCAGAGAAGGACCTGGGAGTGCTGGTGGACAGTAAGTTCTCCATGGGACAGCAATGGGCCCTTGCAGCCAAGAAGGCCAA
>VWZK01007172.1:79247-107079 GCA_013396935.1 Baryphthengus martii
TCGTTCCAACCTCTACCATTCCATGATTCTATGATTAGCCTTATACAGTCAGCTCAGTCCCAAATAAATTTTCAAAAGAAGGCTTAGGGCAGACAAAAGTTATGTGCAGTCTTTATGCTGACTCTCTGCGTAGATTTCTCCTTCTTGCTAGATGAATGAAAATGTGCTGACTTGCATAAATAACTTGTCTATAGGGCTACATCTTTTATATTTAACAATATTTAAACTTTACCTGAAAATAAATATATAAATAAACTTGGTTTCCACTTCTCTTGAGCCAAATTAGCCTTAAAGATTTCTAGAGAATAGAATAGTTGCTTTTCTACCAGTGTGTTCCAGAAAGGAATGTGATGATCTCCATCTAAGTGAGCTTGGAAGTATAATAATGAATGGTATCTTGCTGAAAGTTCAGCGCTGGCGAATTCTCACCAGTTCCTAATTGTTTAATACTTTTACATAAATAACTCAAACAATATAGTGGCAGATGAGACTGGGTTAGAATCTTGCTTGGGTTGTTAATATGCAAACACCAGCAGCCTACACTCCACTAGAATCATAAACTCTTATTTTTCTTGTCTCATTTCTTTCCATTCAGGACCCCAAATAGACGGGAATGTATCATGTATTTGATTTACGCATGCAACTCAAATGACAGCATATACAGTGTGTATGCCATAGCTTCAGCTGTTAGGAAAGTTTCCACTTATTTTAGTTTTTATTTCCTCCTAGGCACTTATTATGTTCTTTCTAGCATGCTGAGCTCTTCTAATGTTTAGAAACATTGTGGAACTGCAAAAAAGGCACAGTCAATTAATTCCTTCATTTGAATAATTAAACATTTTAAATACTCCCTCCATACCTTCTGTTCAGCTATAGATATATAATTAATAGTAGCTCGTACTGTGTGCTGCAAGAGAATGTTAGGCACGTAATTCCTAGAACCTGGGGAAGAGAACATTCCCTGGCACTATGAATTTACCTATCCAAGGACAAAGTTATCTTGTTCTAATTCAAACGTGTTTCATACTGTAATAATCACAACACATGAATGTTGTGCTCTTTTTACGAAAAATTTAGCACAGTTAATTATTCAAAAAAACTGTTATGGTTGATGAATCCATCCCACCGTGTTCAACAAAAATGTTAATTATGCTTCACTATTTTTAGGATGTTCCTGTTTTATCTTTCATTCCAGTAGCGTAGTCTATAAAGTAAGACCATTGGATAAGTTCAAGACTGTAGGTTTGTAGGCAGTTTGTTGTCAAATGGGTGTCTACATGTCATCATTGCACACGCCATCTCTGCTTCTTGAGCGCGTCCCTATAGACAAATGGCCTTCAGTCTCTCTACTTCTTTAGATTGGCATTGTGTAATTCTCCCACTTCCAGAGCAACTCCTGAACAACCGCATTCAATGACTCCACCATGCTTCTTGAACAAGCCTGACTATGCTTCATAGCAGTAGGGTCTTATGAGTATCTGATTTTAAAGTTACAGTGTCTGAAGAAAAAATGGATGGAGCAGTTCATTTTGCAAGGTCACTGGGGAAGTTTGCCACACAGTAAATTTGCTAAGCATTGAATGTAGCACTCTTCTCATTCTTAGCCTACTGTTGTACAGAACATAGAGCTTTACACATTCTCTACCGCATATGCCTGCAAACAACTAGCAAACATCAAAATTATCTTTAAAGATTCCAAGTTAATTCCAATTAACTTTAGTTAATTTCTTCATTTTTCCTGCTGCACAGGGGATGTATCTTTATTGTGACCATCCTTCAGCAAATGTAGGAATGTACTGATAAAACCAAGCAATATTTCCATGAACAACTTTGAGTTCTCCATTGTGTAAAAACAGAAGAAATTCAAAGAGAGGGAAGCCACTATTTTGTTGTCAAATAAAGTCTCCCTTTTTTGTACTTGGACACTGGACTCTTAACATTTGTAATAGAGATTTGAAAAATATTGGAGGGTTAAAAAATTAAAATAGCATCACTATGGGAATATACATGGTGTTTGCTGTAATTGACTTTGTTGTTATGAATAAGTACAACAATTAGGAAAGCAGTGAAGGAGGAGAGCAGTTGACGTGCTAAAACAAAACAGGAGGATTGCTTTTGCTTTGTATGCACTTTCAAAATTAATAATAGATGAGAAGAGTGCACACCCTACAAGGCAAAAGCAATCCGCATGTTACATCTTCTCTCATAAATCACCCTTCAGGTGCTTCTACGTGTGTCCAGGTTTGATCTTTATCTCCTATTACCCAAGGCCTTTAGAACACCTACAGATCATTAGACCAGGAACCTGAGACAAGTGGAAAGTGTAATTTATTGCTGAGATAATATTGATGAAAAATGGATCCTTCTGGTTATCTAATACTATCATTAATAGAAAAGGAAAGGTCCTTGAAATTCTGAGAAACAAAAGTCCTGAAAGAGTCCACACTGAAACATAAAAAAGCAAGTGCTATTTAATTTTCAAATCATATTTCCTACAAATTAAACCAAGGGGTTTGTAACAGCAATAATTATCTATTCAGCATCCTTCATCAGTCTCTGAGCTAATTTTCTTCAGTCATTACTTGAGTGGAAAAAAAACTTAAATGGGTCATTTATGCTTAAATTAATCTGTTGTTTTCCCAGAGTACCATCTTTGTTCATTTCCAGCTTCAATTACTGAAAAATATCTTCTTTCATAGAAATCAGTGGCAAAATAGATGCATCCTTCATAGTTGTCCTGTTTCAGGAAGCTCAGTGACTGCTATATTAATGACATCACAGATGGTAAAGTCAATTTTAGGATCTATTTCACATGCCAAACCTGGCACACAACATGAGTGAATGCTAGTGTGTAGAAGAGTTCTGTGAAGATTTTAGAGACATAAATCATTCTACAAGGCAGCAGAGATTCTCTCAACTGCTGATGCAATCTATTGGTAAGGCTGCATTTTGCAGGGAGAGCAGTGGTAGTCTGGGACCCATGGAGGCTGATCAACAAAAGGGTTTCCCTGCCCGATTGCTGTATAACAAGCTTCTACTTACACAGAGGAAAGGTTTCTGGTGTCAAGCAGGAGACACAACTTTGCAAAGTCGTATGACAATGGTTCCTCTTTCAGACTATTGTTTTCCTCAGAGTAATCTGATGTCGTCGTTTCTTTCCATCCAGTTTGTTCTATCCTGTCAGAATGGTAATATACATGGGCTTCTCAAAAATACGTTTGAGACCTGCAAAGATCCCGCCTGCTAAAATCTAGGTGACCAGAAAAAATGCGGCCCTTTTATGAAAGAGGATGAATTCTCTCTATACAAGAAAGGAAGAAAAAAACCCAAATTGTTGGCATGTCGCTTGGAACATGAAAATGAAGTTTTTCCAGTCTGGAATATAATCTTACACTTTGAGCAAGGAAACAAAGAGATTTGCCCAGGACATTTGCAATGCATTTTGAGTTAACCAATGTAACTAAACAAAGAATGTCCTTGTACGTCTAGCTGAAAAAATATCTAAGTGCTCTGATTTTTTATTAAATTTTAATACTCAAAGGATTGCTGCTTCTTTGATTTTTATTTTTGGTAGGAATAGCAATTGTGGTTAATGATCATCTGGGTTTGTTTGTTTTTTTCTAATTAAATGTCATTTCTAAGTAAAGTAGCAGAAAGGAATCTGAGAGTCATGAATATAGATGCATAAACTAAATTCTGCTTCTTCTGACAGATGGCTGCTTTTGATTGGACATTAATGGAAAAATATGTTTGTCTAGAGAAAAGTCCAGTAAGTTCGAATTTTAGATCTAGATATGAATTAAAAGCTCTTATATCTAGATTTTCTTCTTAGACCAAGTCCAACAGCATATACTGAAAGCCTGTAGTACTCTAAAAACACACATATATATGTTTATATATATACTGAATAGTTCCTTCAAACCTCTTTATATGCCTAATTCCCTTCCATTTGTGACTGGACAGGTCTTGATGAGCAGCAGGAATCACAACATTTAGATAGTAGGTAAATGCTGTTCAATTCTGACTGGAATCAATTCTGGAAGACATTTAAGTCAGAAAGTTCTTCAGTAGTTCAGGATAAGGTGACAATCAATCACAAATTTTCTGCATAATTTTGGAAGCAGGTAATTCAATTAAAGCCTTGGGTTTTTTACCTAGCTCTAGCCCTGCTGGATTCCTACATGATTTTTTCTGTGTCTAGCAGTTTCAACATCAACTCATAACCCAAATACCCATAGCTCCTCAGAAGCAGACATCTAATGTGTCAAAAATATGCACCAGATCAAATAATTGCTTCTAGTCTAGCCCTGTCATTCACTGGAGTTATTACTGGTCATGACTTCTGAATTTGCTGGCAGCCCAGATCTCAATTACTCAGTAAAAGATGTAAGTACTCAGCGTACCTAAAATGAAATCTCAGTGTAGGGAAATCCAAAATCAGAGGCACTCTGAATAAAGCAGAACTCCAGAATATTTGGCAGCACACAAAATGAACAAAATGTTTGCAAAAATGACCGGTAGATCCTGGATCTGCGTCAGAAATGCAAATTCTGCGTGCAAAACAAATTTGAGTTAAATAGTGTTTAACCCATTACATTAACTTTTGTATCTCTCATAATTACAGCAATTCAAGGTATATATTACAGGTTTCTTGAACAAATAGAGCCTTCCCACACTAAATGAGTCAGATAAAAATCAATTAGATCATGGATTCTTAGCTGTGGAAATAATCAATGCCATCATTGTTCCCTTCTTAGCAACAAAATATTGGTCTCAGTCAGCCGGTCCCTTTCACTTGGTTTGTGCAAAACATTTTAAATATTTTTTATATTGTTTTGTGACCCTTTGAAAATGGAAAGCCATTTGGTATCAAGGCCGAATATTAACAGGACCCTTTTTTTTTAACACTCTTTGGTGTAGTGATTCATATATTTCTTACAGAATGTCAAAGGAACAGACCTTACATTTTATCAGTCTATAACGTTTTAGATTCAGACTGCTCAATTTATTTATATTGGCATAGTCATCCTGGAGTCCTTTACTCTCAGCAGTGGAACAGGAGGTAGAGACAGTGGGCTAGTAGGAGATACTACTGTAAGATCTTAAAATTTAGGACTTTTTACGCATTAGCTGTTCTAGGGAGAAGAACGGGAGGGGTATCACGTGCCAAAACTTCACAACTGTTACATCTACTAGGAATGCTGTCCTGTCTTAGGATTTATGGGAGCTGGAAGAAGAGATTAATAAAATATAGACAATACATTGTATGTGTTAGTTATTTTCAGCATGTGTCTCTAAACAAACACAATGATGTGATCCTTTTTATATCATCAGGTTTCATTAATTCCCATTATTTTCTCTAACTTATCCCTCAAGGACTCGTATATACCAGCATGCACTGAAACAGATGTTGATAATCCTGTGTGTGTTTTTTACACCTCCAACTTTCATTGGGTTCCCTGAATTCCGGATGGCATACCGTCATTCTATTCTATGTCTGAGATTAAAAGAGTTTAGTTTCAAATCTGCATATCTGTGCTTTGTAAATTTAATTCTATTGTCTAGATCGAACCCGTTCTTGTCCTTTCCACTTTGTATTCTTCCATTTTGCAGTTTGTTGTCATCTTATTTGTTGAGAATAGAGAAAGGATTCCCTCCTTCAACCACCATTTTGACTATTGTGCTCTTTACATGAATTGCTGATCAGAGATGGTAAATTTTAGAATTACTTACTTTATTAGCACTTTATCTAGGTCTCTGAAAGCGCACACAATCGTATTTTAAATTGCAGTAAAAAACAACGTTTGCTATTGGATTTTTCAGAACTTCCAAGTTGCTAAGAACTGTAAGGATTGGCAGCACAATCTAATGTGCATTAGAATAAGTCTTAGAAGATCTGGACTCCTCAGATCTGCACTATTCTAAATCACAGTCATTACTAAGGTAAACCTTATATAAGCATTTCCTTTCCAATGCCTTCACTTCTCACTTTTCATCTACATTATTTTCAATGTACTTTATGCTCTCCCAGAATGGTATAGTCTCCTTTGTATGCTCACATTAACTTTTTACAATTAGTACAATTATTCTCCATTTATACTCTATAAATAAGACCAGACATGTGATAGAGTAAATTATTTATTCAGTGTCACTATATTCATGACACTTTATATAACAAATCAAGTCCTATGACAAAATTCTGCTGCTTTATCTAGGCCTCATCTGGAATAAGTCCATGAAAATCTATAATTAAACTAGCATAGATCAGTAGTAACTTTAAACGATTTAGTCATAGTAAAGTAAGTTTAGCTGTATAGCATTTTGTCCAGGATCTTCACTTCAAAAAATGCATACTTCAAATCTGGCAGAGCAAAGGAAGAAGCAGGGAGCAGAAATCCGCCTCCTCCACACATACTCCCACCCTCAGTTCTCACGTATAAACAATGCAAATGTTCCTTTATTTCTTGATGAAACTGCTTCTGCACTCGGGCTGCAAAATCAGAAGAAAGTGTGTTTAAATTACAAAGTGGAAATTTATTGTAGCATCCTCATGATAGTAAACAACACTCAAGTTGATGTAATACCAGAGGATTCCATTTAAGAGGAGGCAACAGGCACGCTGTGTACCCTAGAACACTGCTCATCCCCTAGAAAGAGCTGAGCATGATCCATCCTGCAGACACAACATGCGCAACATTGACAAAGGAATTTTGTAGAAGAGAGCCCTGTATATACACCTAGAAAGAGGAGCTGTGAAGTTGCAGAGATTTAGATAAATCTAGAAGATCTTTGAATCCACATCTCTTTCAGTCTTCCAGACATGCATAACTTAAGGAAAATGGTTGCCTTTAGGAACACATCCAAGTTAAGACAACGGTAATTTGGTGTGCTGACCACAAGCTCAAGTTCTTGTGCTACAAAACTGCAGTACGTTGTTTGGCCAAGACAGTAATGTTCTCTCTACACTTTTTGTCCTTGTCTTGGTGGTATTTCACTTGTGAATTTTATCCTGAGTTTAGCTGAAGTCATGCAGCAGTCATATATTCTGGTAGATGACTGCTCAGTCCTATGAGGCAGATGAGAAGAAAATGGGAAAAGAACAGAAAAAGTCAAAAGTCTCTTTGGATTGCTCTTATGATCATGTGTTCTCTGATGGTGTTAGGATATTTCGATAGGCTACGCCTGTGAGTTAAAAATGCACTTTAGTGTTTATTTACTTAAGATACCAAATGCTGCTTCATAAAGAGGGGAATTGACAAAACCTACTTAATAAATGACTTCTTCTAGTGTTTTTTGATCTAACCATCACCAAACATTTCACAAGCAAGAATGAAACTGTTTCATTTGTGAATACTGCTGCTCCCATTCTACAGATGGGCAAATAATCCAGCCGTAGGAATGTGCTTTGGTTGGTAACAGGAACCTTACCTACCACTTCGCTACGGATTTTGCAAGAACAAAGAGGTGCTCAAACCTCTGCTGGTGCAGAATAACCAGGTCCTGGCTGTTCGACTGTGAGATTGCAACCATTATTATCCTTCCTGTATTGCTAGGTCAAAAAGGGACTTTGGTCCACAAAAGATGAGGCAAGCATTGCCTTGCAAGGGTCACCCATGTAGTTCAGTCATTACCTGACTCTGCGGCCTGGTGCTGAGAAAAATGGAAGCCACGTGGGCTTTTTTTTTTTTTTCATTTTCAAGGAGTAGTTCGGGGTGGTCAAACTTTGCGGGTGCAATTAACACCAAGAAAAAATCGGACCTGAAGAAAATCTCTTCAAAGTACAGCAGAAGACTGTCAATGCTTTTAGATTACATCAGTTTACTCCAGTTCATAGGTTAGGAAAAAGTTAAAAAATAGGGAAACCTACTACTCGTTATTATTATTATTATTTATTTTAAAGCCATAGCATCTTTGGGGCTGGTTCCACTACCAGAGGCCGCGTGCTCGTCGGCGCCCGCCACGCCCCCGCACCCCCTCCCNGACGGCGCTCGGAGGGCTGCTTTCGGGCGGCGGGTGCTCGGCGTACGCGGAGCTGTGGCAGTCCTGCTGTCCCCGGGCCGTGCTGCGGCGCGCCCTAAACCTCCGAAGTTTGGTTCCTCGTTTGCTGGAGAGCAAGGGCGTTGAAGCGTCTGCCCCCGCGGTCCTGCTCGCCGCCCGCCTGCAGCGCAGGTGATTCCGACGCTGGTGTAAATGCCCGCGGCGCCCACCGCTGCGTGGTGTGGAGGTGGTTGTCAGTGCCTCTGAGCAGCCTCTCCGCAGCCTGCGAAACTGCGGTTGCCAGCGCTGTGCTATCGGGTGTTTGTACCGATAGGGCGACCTAGCAGGATACAGGTAGCTCATTGTTTATGTTACTTAAATGAAAGGCAGGTGTAATATAACAGATGCGACTACGTAAGATCCCAATTTCTTCAAGGTGCTTAAGCCTCTCTCTCTCAGGGTGGCGGGAAGCAGCTAGTTCCACGCGTAGCGCTTCCGCGCTGCACGGGGGACAGTGCTGCGGCTGCTAGTCGGGAGAAGTCAGCTCCATAGGAGACAGCCTTCTAGACTTACCTCCTCCTAAGGTGATTAAGGTAAGGAGGTCCCTGCCAAGCCAAGCGTGGCAGTCACCTGCTGGCTCTTGTCTTGGGGCTGGACCAACAGAGCAGTGTGGTGAACATCGGTGTTTTTATCACTTGTTTGTAAAATTGTCCCAAGGATGGAAGTTCTGCAACGTACCTAGATTTTTCAGGTGCATAACTAGCTCAGTTTCCTATTGCTTGGAAAGTATTTTATTTCCTTGTATTTTTTTATAAATTACAAATTGTATTGGTTTGGGGAGGTGGGACAGACTATTCAATCTGAACAATTTTATGGTATTTTCTTGGGTTTCATTGGAAATATTTGGCTTTGCTTGTTGCCAAATAAAGAAAAATCATCAACTCTTGAGTATGCGTTAGTATATGTATACAGTCACTCTGGCAACCTATTAATTGCAGAGGGTGTCATTGATTTGGAACAGAATGCCTAACATTTGCCAAAGGGACAGATGTCAGACAAGCCGTCTAGTTATATCAACTGTGTAGTGAAATTGAAACAAAAGGAGCGTTCGTTGGCAGCGTAAAAAATTTCTGAACAAAAGCTTTATCTAAGGACTTCTTGAAAATTGCCTTAAACAAGGAAGATAAAATATGTTTTGGGTATCGGTTTTCCAGGTGTGTGTGTTTCTGTTGAAGTGTCCTTGTTTGGTATTCTTGAAATGTCCATTAAAACTTTTTCATACCAACTGATTGTTCTTAACCTTCCCCAGGACCACTTAGGTTGTGGTAGCCCTGCAACCATCTTCAGGTACAATGTCTCTTTGTAAATAATTTACTTACCTCTTTCTTAAGAGGCTAAAGTTCAACACGACCTTTTAATAACTAAACGATTGGAACAAAACAGAACCAAGGGCTGATACAACTGAGGCAAAGTTTCTTGCAGTTTAAGATGAAAATCAGCTGTCATTATTTTATTTTTCCTTGCTCTTTAGGTTTCACTCCTTCTATTAAACAGGTAGCTACACAAAACATTTACTGCCACTAGTGCGGCACCCTGCTTTCTTTTAAAATGCAAAAAAGTCGTTTCCTTTTCCTTTCTTTTTTTTTACTACCCTTTCTGCAAAATCACTCTTCCAGACCCTACCTGTTAATAGTGATTTGTTTGATCTGCTTTCACATAATGTGGAGGTGACACCTGTAACCTGCTCTAATCTGCTCTTGATAGGTGACATAGCTGAATCAGAAGCGTAAGGTCAGGGATCTAAATTACCCATGTAATCAAGGAAGTGTAGTAGCAAACAGTGCATAAATACTCTACTTTATTGGCAAGAGACCTCTGTATGCTTTGGCTTTACCTTTTTAATAAATTCTCTGGCTTTTGTACTCATTGGAAATTATGCTTTAAATGTCCACTATTTTTATTAGTATTTTAGTGGAGAAACAGGACCTCATGTTTGGATAAATTCTGTCTTCATCACTTCTCCCCAAAAGTCATGTTTTGAGATGTGTGGGTTTTGTGGTTTGTTTGTTTTTTTTGTTTCAGTGTGGGGGTTGTTTTATCATTTTTGGTTGTTTTTTTTTTGTCCTAAGTAAGCCAGTAGCATGCTGTGTAAAGAATTTCTGTGAAAGCAGGTAAATCACTTTTTTCAAGTAACTTAAGAAGTGATAGTACCGCCAGCTTCTCTTAGAGAAGTGTCTCTGTTTCAGACCTGTCTTTTGCTAGTTTTTGCTGATGCTTCCAAAACCATTTTCAGGAAGAGGTAGATAACCAGCATTGCCTGCTTGCGTTCTCAGTTCCACATGTCATTTTATGTTCCTCTGTCATGCCTCCCTAGCTAAACTTTTGCAAGATCTTTAAGTTTATGTGGTTGCTTCTCATATATTTTAGTTTGTTCGGTTCCTTTCCTATGTTTTTTCTCCATTACTGAATGTTAAGGTGAGTTTTCTTTGTAGTGCTTGCTAGAACTATTGTTGTTTATATGAAGTTGGTGTTTTTTCCCATGTACATTATGCTGCAGTTTTCTACATTGATGTTTATATGCTTTCTTGAAGAGTCACCGCATAATGAAATCTCTTCTCAGTTCTTCACAATCAGGCCTTACCCTTATACTGCCAAATGGCTTAGTTGTAGCAAATTTTACTTCCTCACTATTCAGATTATTTTGAATTTGTTGAATGGTACAAGTCCTAGTACAGGTTCAGGTGGGATCTGTGTGTTGTCCATTTCTTTTTTTTTTTTTCCTGTTTTTCTTACCACTTTTATATGTGTGCAATAACTTTCATATCTCAAGAGAGTTTGGCTTCCTGCCGAGTCTTTGGTGAGCAACGGGAGATGGTACCAAGTGGATTTCCCTTGTCCATGTAAAAGCTGTCAGGTACTCTTTCTGGAGACTCAGTAAGTGCCGTAGTTACCGTCTTTGTTACAGTTTCCATTAACTTGCCTGTATAGGTGTGAGTTTTGCAGTCCGTAGTTACCAGGTTGCTCACCCTTTTAAATGTAGGTGTGATACTGGCCATCTTCCTGCTGCTATGGTGCAAAGGCAGCTTGAAGCAGGAAGTAATTCCCTAGGGGTTAGATGTTTTTTACTTTGGAATTCTTCTGTGGACGCCACCTAATCTGTGTGGTTTGTTATTGTTGATGCCTATTTATTGAATCATCTGCTGGTAGTTTGATTTGAGGCAGATCTGATACACTCTCTGTAAGGAAGAATTTGGCATTAGATCTGCAGAAGTTCCTTCACAGTAAATGTGGATACTAAAATTTACGTTTTTTTTTTTTTCTGCTCTGCCTTTATCTTTGTGTGCATCTTGCATGTCTGGAACATCTGTTAGCCTTAGTGACTGTCTGGCAGGCTGCCTACTCCTATTCCTCTAAAAAGGGTGGGTTTAATTTTCAGATTTATGCTATTTCCGGTTGTTCTTCACTTTTTTTTTTTTTTTTAGTTTAACTTGGACTTTTGTATCTAACCTTCCAGTGTATAAAATCTTCCTGTTTATTTGGGTGTTTTAACTTGTTGAAGGATGCTGTCCTGCTCTTACGGATGTCCTTATGGCTGCTGTTTATGTTGTTTAGTCAGTCTGGATTATTTTTGTTCTTTCTGAAGTTCTTAGTAACTGCTGTGCATATGGTCTGAGCCTCTGGGGTAGTGTCTTTGGATGGTTTCCATGTTGCCTTCAAGGATTTTTGCACTTTTAAAAAGCATCATAATTGCATATCATTCACCTTCCTTTGACATTAAATACAGCCACAGTTGATTTGTTGGGGTTTTTTCCTTGCTTTCACATCTTGGCACATTATGATTACTGTTCTAGAGCTCTTCGACAGTAATATTTTTGAGCACTGATCAGAACTGCTTCCCAGCTAGCATACTGCATTCCAAATACTGTCTCCAACTCTCGTATAAATTAGGCAAATTTTTCCGTGGGTTTTGAGCAACTTTCTGTAACTTCACCTTGTCATTACGCAAGCCACCCCGCTTCGCACCTACAGTCTTGGGCTGTAAATGTTCTGTAACGAGTTTACAAGTTGAGTTGGGGTTGGACATAAAGGCATGATGAGTTTAGCATTCTGTAGCTCTTAGTACAAATAAACCGTGTCTGAGGGAGCATTTCCTGCCTTGATAGTCATCTAAGAAGTTTGAAATTATATCTTTTTGAAATAGTAGCACTGCCTAATTTAATTGAGAAACTGCTTTGTGTCAGTATTTCTCTGTAGTTTAGGCTCACTGTACATAATTTCTACAATATTTACTCTTTTAAAAAGGTTTTATTTTCTCTCTGAAAAGTGTGTTTTGATACCTGTTTTGAAGGATTTATTTTCCCTGGTGCATGAAATTGCACTTTCCATAATAAGTTGCCTTGGTCGTTGAGCAGAACCCTCAATAGTCCTATCTTTTGTAGTCCCTTACTTACACATGGACAATATAGCTGAAATGAGTACATATTTCATTAGAGTGAAATCTTTTGTATTTGGACATGCAGACAATAACAATCGTGGTTTTGAAGCCGTAATTATGGATAATATTTTAATATTGAGCAAGGAATTATTGAGGACTTAGTGCAAGTCCTTTATTGTTTTTCAAGCTATTCCAGGACTGAGAGAAGTGAAAACAAACTTCTTTAAAGGTGAACTGCAAAGCAATTGCAAGGAAAATGTTTTTGCCTTTTATATTGTTTATAATGTATAAATATTGCCTTCACTTAAAAGATTCCATTTTCCTTCCTACTTAACAGCTTCTTTAGAAAACAAAGGTTGTGCTTCTTGCCCAATTTAATCTAGAAAAAAAGTGACAGGCACACTTTGTAGGCAGAGGACCATGTACCTATTTCTGCTATTTTGTGATCTTTCAGGGAAGTGATAATTCCCTTGGCAAACCCAACATGAAAATGAAGGCTTTTTTTTCGTATTTATTACTGCCCACGGTATACTGAGCAAGCACTAGATGTGTGTCCACATCCTGTGATACAATGGTGTCTGTAGAGAGAATATTGACAGGAGTAACTTTTCATAACTGATTTTTTTTCCATTAAACGCTGTGGAGTGTAAAGGAGGAGGAAAAGTAATGTACTGTTGAAACCAACCAATGTACTTTATAAAAATAGTACACTAGGGAAATACTAGTAATCCTGCCACTACATGGCTATCAGAAGCCAGCTTACTGTGTTTTTTATGAACAATCTCTCTCTCTGTGTGCTTGTGATGTCTGCAGAGGAGGGAAGAGAAGGGAGGAGAAATTAGGAAAAGCAAAAGGGGGAGAGAGAAAGTCACAGCAAGATATTAGCTATTGTCCTCTAGAAATGGTAAAGTTTGGCTTAAATCCTTCCTAAGTCCTTGAAGTGTATTTTTGTGCATGGTAACAATACAGGCCTGAATTGCTGCTGCTGACTTTGGCCCCTTACACAATTCATCCATAGATAAAATGAGAAGCTGACAGCATTTTTCAACCTGTGCTACTAAAAATACATTACAATACATACTCTCTCTACACTTTGGTATACATGACAGCAGAAAAAGAGTGGGATGATATTGAAACTGAGGCATAAAATATTTTGAAGTTGGGCATCTTTTGTAGTGATAAACTGCAGCTCTTAAGGAGGCCTGGAAACAAACCAGATTTGGAATGGGAGTTTGTGTGGCTCTGTGTAAGAGCAGCTCCACGGACATTATTTGTCCTTCAGAAATGGAAACTATATCTGCGTCAGTTACCTGAGAAATTTGCTGACTTTTGTCTGGCATTTACGTTTTCTTATTGCTGTGGTAAATTCAGGAAGCTGCAAACAACCTCTACGCTCATAGAGATGAAGAGCTAATTTGAAGGCTGTATTGTGATGCAAGGGACAAGGCATAAAAAATGTTTATTAATTGAATCCTAATCTTCTATTGCTTTACCTAGTGATGTAATTTCTGAAAGCAACGTTATTTCATGAATTTTTAGGTTTTTTTCAGAGTTAAATGTCGTGCTGTTCCCTTACATGCTGTATGCATTATGTTACTGCTTACTTGTTCTCACTGTTTATTCGAGAGCTGCTGGTTCTGGGTGCTGGGTGAAAGTTGCTACTTTTCTGTGGTGTTTATCTCTGATGTTGTGCTGAATTGGGCAGCAAGTGCATCTCTCTACTACGGGCAACACGTAATGGATTTTGACACTAAAAATACTTTTGGTTTTATTTCATGGAAGTTGCACTCCTCCCCAGTATGTTAATCTGACGCCACCGGGTTTTAGAATTCTGTTAAATTGTGAGGATTGCAGACATGATTATTACCAAAAGATTTCTTTTTTTTTCCCATTGTCTTTATTGTGTGTCGTCAGATTAGCCATCAGTGCAGTTGTATATGTCAGGCAGCCACCTCAAAACGTAAAGTGAGTGCCACTTCACTGTGAGGTTCCATGACACACTGTGCAGTTATCTGGACGCCACAAGGTTTTAAGACATGCAGGGAACATGCTGCAAATATCTGGTCTCTGCAAGCTCCCCTCACGAGCACTGTCACTGTACCAGCTCCCAAAGCAAACACTGCAGCTACTCAGTCTTTTCAAGCCCCCTCCACGAGCTCTGCTGCTGCTTCAGTTCCCAAAACAAGCCCAGCTGCTGATCCAACTCCCACAACAAGTGCTCAGGCTATTCCAGCTCCAATAACAAACAGCGTAGCTGTTTCAAGTCCAGCAACAAACCCTGCAGCTACACCGACACCCACTGTGGTCACTCCCATTCAATCTGCACCTGTACGAGTTGCCCCCGTGAGGAAAAGACAACAAACAAAGCAGCCATGTCCAGAGGCAAATCAGGGAGAGGGTCCTTCTCAAGCTGAATCAAAAATGAGTTGGAGTTGGATATGAAGCCTGACACCACTGCAACTGGGAAGCAACATCTAACAAAAACAGATCTTCCAGTGTGGTCAGATGATAATGGAGTAGGTCCTTCTAAAGCAAACCTCTCAGATCTGGAGTCGTCAGACGCAGAGGGTAGCACCAGACCTTTATGAAGGAGCTGTGAAACCTGAGAAAGGACTGTAGCCATCATGAGGGTGAACCACTTACTACCTGGCTCCAGTGCAGGGATACTGGGGCCAAGTCCCTTGAATTGGGCGGTAGAGAAGCCAAGCAATTGGGATCCCTAGTGAGAGATGGAAGCATTGACCAAGAGCTTGCAAGAAACAGAAATACTGTCAGTCTTTGGAGACAACTCTTACAGCTGTAAAATCCAGATATCCCTTTAAGGAGGATATCGAATGCCACCCAAGCAAATGGACCACCATGGAAAAGGGTGTTAAGTACCTGAGAAAATTAGCAGTGCAACAGGTGATTATGGTGACAGGCTCATAGTAAATCCTGATGCAATCCCATGCCAGCAACACTTGTGGAAGTTTGTGCAGAGAGCACCATCAGCATATTCCCACACACTGTCAACTGGGGAAAAGGTGATGAGGCACCAGCTGTGACCAAAGTGGCTGGGAAGGTGCGACAGTAGGAAGACAGTGTCTCTGGTCCCCTAACAGGCCTGTGTATCAGCCCTGGGGAGAGAGAACAGATCCTATTCTTCTGAATGGACCCGTGTGGAAGCTGTTAGGAGAAGATCGTCTCCTATGAGACCAGCTATAAAGGGAAGATACATGTCACGATGTAATCTGTGGTCTCTCCTGCATAAATTTGGAGATAAAACGAGCAGATGGGATGGAAAACCCACCTCTACCCTACAGGCATGAGTTCTCTACTTACAAAGTAAAGAGAAGAGAGAATTCTTCCAGAAGGGAGGCTGCTCCATTCCACTGTGAGCGGTCCTGTGGTCAAAGTATGTGTGCCTCAGATCCAAACGTGAGTAGGGGGAGTGAAAATGTAATGCCTGTAGTCCGTACAAATCCTATAAAGTGTGTAAGTCCTGTGAACTGCACACACTCTTTGAACTGCTTACACCCTGCTAACCTTGCACAGCTTGTGAACTAAGTAAACAATGTGAACCCTGTGACAGACATCATTTAAGCAGTCTGGTTTAATTTCCTATCCTTAAAGACACTCAGGAAAAAAAGTGGTATTCTCTCAAATGAGCGAACTGGAATTTAAACTACTTGGGCAATCTATCAGAGCTCCAATTATGCCCCACATTGGGTACCAATAATTCTGTCACAGTTTAGTGTCTGGTCGGCCCACTAGACCCATAAGAGATGCTGTCTGTTAACCTCCCTCCCTCCCCAAAGGGGAAGAGAAAGGGAATAGAGGAGAGAGACTTATCAATTAGAAAAGGAAACTAGAACAGCTTTAATAAAAATAATAATAAAGAAATGGAGTACATACAAAACCAGTGTCGAATTCAACCCCCCTGATGGCAATTACATCACCATCACCACTGATGCTCTGGAGCAGGCACAGGGAAGGTCCCAGACTGGGCCCAGCAGCAGATGGGAACCAAGTTCAGGAGCTGGATTCAGGAACAGCTGGATCAGGATCAAAGGCAGAGCAGAGTCCTCCTTGGATACCAGCCATTGAAGAAGAAAGCAAGAATCGAAGCAAGGGCCCCCAGAAGCCCTTGTGATACCTCAGCGTTATACCAAATATGACGTATATGGGAGGGAACACCTTGTTGGTCAGAATGGGGTCACCTGCCCTCTCTGCTGCTCCCTGCAGGTGCAGCCTTTTACTTTCTGCACCCCCCAACATGGTAGACAGGATCTAGCCATGGCCTTGGTCTGCACACCAATCCTTGGTACTAACTCTAAAGACTGAGCATTATCACTGCTAGAGGCAGACACTGTCTGCAAAATCAGGCAGCTAACTTCAGAAAATGCAGTTGGCTAAAAGGATGTAGCTGAAAAGTAAAATCATTGAACAGAGTTATGTTCCATCTCAAACCAGGACACCTAGCATGCAATTTGTCCAGTACAGCTTCACAGCTCATCTGAAGGCTCAAAAAATTGAAACTCCTGGCAAGAAAGATGCCTTCAATATCAATCCCATAAAAATCATTGCTTACTTTATTTGAAGGGAAAATAGCAACTGTAAATGCTACTTAATTGAAACCTTATGGAGTAACATCTAGGACCTGGATCCTGACTGGTTGATGACTGCACAAACAAGTGTTCCCCCTCCCACTTGTGCCCAGAGCTGTTTGTTACTAACCCTCTGCCAGTCTTTGGCATTCCCTTAGCACAGCAACAGAAAGGTTTGTCTGAGCACTCTTTGTGATGAAAAGTGAAGAAAAAAAAAAATGGTTCTGTTTGTGGTGCCTGACGTATTAACTTAGCAGCCACGGTTCATTTGCACAGCCTACAGTACCTGTTCTGCTTTAGGGTGCCAATAAGCAGCTAGTGAGGGAGAGAATGAGGATACAGAAGTTTTGTTAATAATTACCTGAACGCAGTCCTTTGATCAGTCGTTTAAATGTTAGACAAAACACTTCTAGATCTATCTTTGGTAGTGGAAGATGCTTTTACATTCTGTTTCTCATTGCCACCCAGTTATATATTGGTCTGTGGAAGGAGCGCTCATGGAGGCATGTTCCTGGAGTTTTAAGCAGAATTAACCAAATGGTTAAAAAAAACAAACCAGTAAGAGTTGCCTCTCTTCATACTGCAGCTGGACTGATATGGTGCCTTGCACCGGTAAGGAAAGACTTGCATAACTCTTCTGCAGACAGACCAGTGAGGGCAATTCAGTTATTTCCTGATGAGCTGAATTCAGGGTAGGCTTAAGAGTTGCTGCAGGTACAAGTTTGCACTTGTGGTGTGGTACTAATGCAACTCTTTTCATGATATTCTGCTTTTATTTATAGTACTTTGTAATAATTGGAATGTATTCCTGATAAAAGCTTAAAGTCTTAAGTTTAAACTGAGTGTCCATATATTATTTTTTTCCTGTATATTCTTTTGTTTTGTGCGAAACAAAGTCAATAAGTACTAAGCTAAATCAGTAAGTGCCATTTGATAAGTAACAAGCTAATGGAATTTGGTTTAAGTACCAGGTTTATTTATTTTTAAGATAGGGTTTCTAGTTGGAGTGATAAAATAACAGAACAAAGGTACCAAGTATTTGTTCAGCCTTACTGTTTTTTTGTAACTGTATGATACATTATAAAATACCACAAAAATAGCTGTTGACTGCATTGTTTAAGATCAGTTAATTAAATTAACATTCTAAGTAAATGTTATTTACGTAGCTCTGTTTCCTGGATCTTTTCTGTTGTCCCTGCTTCACTTTCTTATCTTTTTCTTTCCTACAGGAGAATATAGCATATACCTCTGCATCATTTTCAGTTCCTTTTGCTTTTCACCTCCTATTTCTTTCCTTTTCTCCCCACTCTTCCTCACCTCCACCCCTGCATCTTCTGTTTTTCCTTTCTTCTGCCACTTCTTGATTTTGTCTGTGTACTGAACTTTTCAAATTCATCTTGCCAGTATCTCTCTGCCTCACATGACTGTCACTCACCCACTCAAACCAGAGCATCTGTGCATAGTCTTGAAAATGTTCAGGTACTTCAAACCTAGATAGCTATTGTACTGGCACGAATATAAAGCAGGAAAAAAAAATTATCCATGAAGCGTATATTAGAATAGCACCTGGTCCGTCTTTGCAACCTGTTTGGTATCAGTTCTGCATGCTCCCTGACAGTCCATTGTCTGTTCAAGCATTCTGTGTGAAGCTCCTTCTTCCCTGGGAGCTAGTCCAGTCCTGCTGCCTGTAGCAGCCAGCCCGACAGCTGCCTGGCCTGCTGCAGGTGCTCCATGTGCCTTTGGCTACCAAACACCATCCCTGGGGCTCTGAAAGGGAAAACAGAGTCTTTTAAAACAAAGATTAGCTCTCTTCTTCTAGATAGTTCCTGTAAAGATGAAGAGGTAAATGCCTCTATATTTTACTTAGGCTACTATGGTAAAAATTCATTGATCTGAAGCCAGTAATACAAAACAAATAGATTTTGCTCAGCGCTGATTTTCAATCCTGTTTATTGAGTTGCAGGAAAAGGAATAGATGTTAAAACTCCTGCTATGTTGTTCAAAGATTGGATCTTTTTTTCCCATTTAATGAGTTTGAGGATTGTGCCACTCCTCCCAAACAAGTTCCTATTTCAGACTTGCCCTTTTTTTCAGTTTTATTTTGTATAGATCATAAAGGTTTTCTGATGCAAGCTTCCTTAACTGATTTTTTTTCCCTTATAAAAACTTCAAGTTGATTTCTCTGCATGGACAATGCCTTTGATGCAGCATTTAAGCTGCTTTTTATGGCAGTCATATTTTGCCATGCAAGACATAAAATAAATTTGTCATTCATCTGGTTCCATAAGGCTGCTATTGCAGATTCATGAATGGATGGATCATTTCACTTGAGTAAGTTACATAATTGGAAAAGTTAATTTCATTCAGAAATAAAAGCTAATAAATGGCTAGAAGTTTCTATCTTTAAAATGTGTGATTACTATTTAGAACAAGGCAACACTGGTGTGAATTAGCAGACAATGTTAACAGATCATAAATAATTTTGTTTAAAAATTAAATGTTACTTCAACTAAAAGGTAGAAGCTTGCATTTTGCAAAATGATCTGATGCCATAGCAACAAATGACAATTACGAATGGCTGCCAGGAGTTGCCAACATTCCTTCTCCCTCACCTCAGCCTATCTGTGGAGCAAGAGATGAATTCTGACCTCTATTTTCTAACCTTCCTTGAAAGAAACACACCCCCTCTTCTTGCAAAGTAAGATATTCTGGATCTAGATCAGTCAAAAGAAAACCAAAATAAATCTATGCAGTGGACGTGCTACTTATGTAATGTTATTGGAAGATTAGTTTGGGCTCAAACTATATTTCAGATCAGACTGACAAGATATGGGAGTATATTTATGGATTATATTTTAATTTGAAGTAATTTGCTGTATAATTTATTTATTTTTTTAATTCAACTATAGATTGATGTAGCCTGTGAGTTTTCAGCAGATTAAATGCTGTTTAAAAAAATCAACCCAAGAACACTAAATTTCTTAAGATAAATACCATTGTCAAAACTGAAATATTCAGATTACAAATGGATGCATTTAGACAGCTGGAGAAAACACAGTGTACTTGTATTTATTCTTTACTTCTGTCTTGAGACCTAAGTCTAGGAAGCAGGATACTCGTATTTTAATTTGCCGCCAACTGTTGCTTTGCTTGCCTGGCGGTTTCTGTGTTTGTTTTTTTTTTCTAATGTGCCTGTAGTCTCATGTGTCACTCTGCTTTTGGTGGTAATGGTGATACTATAGTATCACAAGAGATACAGGTATAGAAGAAACTCGTAGCAGTACAAATTCTGTTGTACCCTCTGTCTGCACTGACTCTACCAATGGAAATTTGACCTCTCACCTTTTTATCATAGGTCTTGGGAGCTATTGTGGCATTTCTAAATTAGGATTTTCATTGCAACTGCTAATTCTGATGTTGCTAGATTTTGTCTGTGCTGACCTTGGTCCTGTCGAGTGGCTTCAGTTCTAACTCCAAAGAATTTGCTAAATCCAACTTCTTTCTAAAATTAGAAGAACAAAATGCATTTAACTACTTAATTTAAGTACAGGACTACTGGAACCATAAAATGAGAAATGCGTTGTTTGTATTTTCAGTTGTTAATTAAAGAAGCAATATTTGAGGTCTTAAAAGAATTAGCTGAAATCTCTCTAACATTATACACTTCTGCTATGCTGTAGTCTTGTAATTTCCAGCACTATTTGCTGAATTCTTCACATACTTTTCCTCTAATCAGTCTGTAATTACTATGTGGTATAATTACATTAATATACTTTAATTTATTGCAGCCACCCATTAGAGTAAAAGTTTGAACTTCTACTTTTATGTTTCTGCTATATGAATGACTACATAATTTTGTACTTTCATTAAAGTGGCCTCAACTTAGGTGAAGAGCAATCAATTTAATGACATATGGAAACTTTTGTTCTCTTAAGTTTTGCTAGTGCTTAATTTTTTTTTTTTTTATTATTTTTTTCAGATGATGAGTACCAATGGAAGGGGCCCTTCTACTTCATCCAAGGAGCAGATCCTCAATTTGGACTGATGAAATCTTGGGCAGTTGGAGACACTAAAAATGGAGATGATGAATGGGGAGAAGAAATCAAATTAGCAGAGCAAGCAGTGCAGGCCATTAACAAACTAAACCCTAAACCCAAGTTCTTTGTGTTGTGTGGAGACCTTATCCATGGAATGCCAGGTACTTAGAAGTGTAGAATG
The DNA here is from genome assembly GCA_013396935.1 of Baryphthengus martii. Lineage (NCBI taxonomy): Eukaryota > Metazoa > Chordata > Aves > Coraciiformes > Momotidae > Baryphthengus > Baryphthengus martii. The sequence continues at coordinate 100,464 of VWZK01007172.1, forward strand.
GGGATCATAACTTCATAACTCAGTTTTCTTTATATTTCAGATTGGCAGCAAGGCTAACTTGATTTCCTTAACCTCACAATATTCTTTCATAGGATTTGATATTCTGCTGTTTTGGTATTTCGGAAAAAAAGTATGCTATGTAGATGATTCTTAAGACATTATTTTGATTTGTTCATCTGATTTCCTGTATCATTCATTTTATGGGTGTACTTTTGTTAGTTGCTTGCTTTTTTTTTTTTCCCCCCCAGTGGCCCTGAAGATATTTTGTTTGAAATAAATGTCCTAAAAATACACATTAAAATTCTTTCTTCTAAACAACTTTGAGAAGACAAACAGGGACTGTAGCCATTGGGGAAAAACAGTGCCCAGAAAAGAACGAAAAATAGATATAGCTTTTTGAGTACCTAAAGTGGGTGAAGCTCAGAGAATTCTTTGGCTTTCTAATGTTTGTTAAATTCAGCTGTTTCAATACCTAAATTCTTAAAATGCTAAAAGTCAGCAAATTCAATTGTAGTGTTCCGTCCTGTTGCTGTTAGACTCGGAGATCACATGATTCTGTGTACAGTGGGAGGAAGAACAACAGACCATCTAGAAAGGTGGGTTACAAAGTTTGAGAGTTATAACCTTAAAAGACACTGGCAATATTTTCTATTTTAAAAAGATAAACACTTTTCTTGGAAGTGAAAGAAAAAGCGAGGTTACCAATTGACGAGTAGTCTGAAAAGCAGATGTAAGTACAGTATCTACATTTCCTAATCTTGATGAGAAGCAAAGCTGCAGGCAGCCTTAGCTATGTAGTTGATGGCACAACAATCCACCTAGTGAGCTTGCAAATAGAGTCCTGCTTGCTTTATGCTACACTCTGCTTTGCACTCCACCTGAACCTGAGGTGATGCTTCCCAGCTTATTTGCACAGCAAGGTTTTGACCTTTCACTATGCCCTTTCACAATGTTCCACAAAGTGGATTTTAAAACCTTAGCTATCAAATAGACAAGTCAAATTAATTGATATTATTTATCAACTAGAGACTTTCTTTTCACCAGAACATGATTTTTGTGATAGAGTGGGAAAGTGTAAAAGACAACAGATTTAAGCTTGATTAAATCTACTGTGTAACACCTTGGTAGCTTAATCATAATGTAAAGTCTGCCATTATGCAGTTGTTTAGTGGTTTATGTTCAGGACAATAAAAAAAAGTCAGGACAAGTAATAGGTGTTCTACATCCTGTTGGAAAGGATCTTTCACCAACTTAAATAATTCAGGAAGCTAAATTAATTTTGTTTCACCTGGATATTTCTCAAAGGCTCATAAACCAATGGGAAGTTCCAAGTACTTTTATCTATACTGACTTCAAACAACATTATTCTAAGACTTTTTTGTTGATAGAGATTAAATGCAAGCTACAGAGCCAGCAGTCTTCCGACTTCCAGTGGGTGCTGAACAGCTGGATACAATAAGTAACAGTCTATAATCTTGAGTGTGGCTGGTTTTATGTGTTGGGGTTTTTCTCCTAGTAATGGATCTCTGTAGCCATTATTGTCCTGTTACCAGAGTCTGTGACTCAGACTTTGGTAATATTTAAAAAAAACTCTCTCAGGCATTTGCAAAACATTCATAGTATATTCATTTTGCTAACAAACGTGTAAGAGGAACTGAAGGGATTGTACCACTGAATTCATTTACTTTGTGTGGAGTATGTGCTGTGCATTGTATGAATATTTGAAGCTGCCTAGTGCATTTTCCAAGAAATGGCAAGAAAGAGCAGTTCATTACTTAACGATCTTAAGGGTGTTCTCTAGCCTAAATGATTCTGTCGTTACCTCACTTGAGCCACCGTATTTTAATTCATCTTGTAACTTCTTGTTGATTGAAATTATGTTAATACTTTTCAACCCTGTGCTATCATGTAGTTATATAAAATAGTTAAGGAAATGTACTACTAAAAGGAATTTTAGAATATTCAACTGGAACAATTACTTCGTTACAGCCTTTATATTTATACAAATGGCTTACTGTGCTGTGAGTTGGTAAAAAAATAAATACAATTTAACAATTAAATTGTACATATCAGTACAATTTTACAGTCAGCCATCTGTCTTCTGTCTACAACTGATGAGAGAGATGAAAGTGAATCACACTATGGTGCACATACCTGTGGATTAACACTCTGACTAGTTATATAGAATGGTAGGGAGAGAGAAATGCAGAGTCAGAAAAATACGTCACAGAAGAAAAATCTAAATCTGTGTGTTTAAAAGAATTTGAAACAACACTTGAGTTTAAACTATACAGATGTGTATTTTTCAAAGGATTTTTCCCCTGACTTTTCCACTCAGTTGCTTAGGAATAGAAACTCCTTCAAAACACCAAAAGAGTTAAAGAAAACTTAAAGAAAAGATATTTTATATCAAGACAACTCACATCCTGTTTTAAAAATGTTTTATCAATATACTTACTGAGAGTTTCTTTGGTTTAGCTTGTTAATAGCCATTGCTATATGAGACATTGCAAGACACTGGCATTAAGAAGCCGAGATGTTGGCCTCATAAGAACTTACTTGCTGCATATTCTTTCATAGTAGAAATAAAAAATTTCCATATTCCTTGTGGTAAAAGTTTTTGGAAAACATGGAATTACTGCAGTCACATTCTCAAGTTTTCTGTCACATTCCGTATTAAACTCTAGAGACTGACTTCCTTCTCACACAAGAATGAATTCTTAGATTGCTTCTCTTACTTGGGCATGTGTTTGAACCACTAGTGTATTTTTGCACCAGTTATGACTCTGATAAAGAGCAAGAGCCTTTATATTCAACTGTCACATGGCACAAGTCTTGCTTCACTAATTCCAGTACTAATACTGTCTTTCTTTACATAATCTGTTTAAACAGTTCTAATTTAAAGTGAAGACACAACGAGATAAAAAGCTGTCAGCAACTGATTAAACTCTTAGAAGGAGGTGCATTTCAAAATTATAAGAGTAATACTGAAATTTGTCAGCACTTCTGTTATTTGTTACAACAAAAAAAATTGAAATTGTAAAAAGTCTTGTGGCAATACTATATTAATGAAAAAGAGCAAACAGAGAATCTAAGAATTTTCATAGCAAATAGTTTTTCAGATAATTTGAACGTATAAATGTTTGCAGAATTGAAGACCCGTAGCGATATTCTTTTTCCTGGAGTAGTTTAAGTATTTTCACTGTTCTAGCCAAGGATGTTTAGATCTATGTAATGTGGGTCTGTAGCAGAATGGCACTGCAGTCATTTCATACTTCTCCATGGAGGAGTCTCTCCAAGAATAATTCCTCTGTCAATTCCCTCATCATGTTAGTTTAGTAAAATGGATTAAAAAAATCACTTTTTCTCTAGACAAAAATCAGAAGTGACATCGGACAAGACGATGACTTAAGTTTAGCAATTGTGAATTTGGCCTGTATGTATATCTTATTTAATGTCTCAAATTGCCTTTTAAATAACTCATTTATATCACCTATATTAAAATTGAAAACATCAGCATTAATAAAGGTGTATCATAGTTACTATTGCAACATGGTTATTGAAAGCTACAATCAACTGAAGTTCAGCTATATTGTACAATCCATTGGCCAAGATCTGTCAAGTTCTTTGGATTATACTGTTTTATAATCAATGTCTGTCAATAAAAAGGGGAGGGGACACAGATCTTCCTCTCTTCTGATACATTTTATCATGGAGTACTAAGTGTAAAGTTTACAGTGAGCATTTTAAAGCATGCACTGTAGCCATTTAGCTGAAGCAATGTTGAAGCCTTTTACAAAGGAAATCCAAGAAATTTTAGAATTCCAGCAGTTAGAAATGATGAATAGAATCCTGATCAGCTGGGAAGCAATCAGGCACAGCACTTGGAATCCATTACAGATGTCATTAGAGCAATGAAGTAATCAGTGCCAGTATCTTGGTATTTAGCTGCTGATTAAGAATAGTTTGTACTCTGAATGTTATTTTCAGAAGTTTTTCTTGATTACATAATCAAGAATAGGATATCTATTCCTGGTATTACTGTGGTATATGATCAGGAATTTTAAGCAATACCTTATAGCTCAACTGTGTTACTAAAAATAATTTCTATAAACTCGACACTTGCATCTAGGTGCACCACGATGATGGAAGACTTACTTCTGAAGACATTTGTGTGCATTAGGTTAGTGTACCATAACTTGATATGGCAAACATGGCAATCTGCAAAATAAGGTTAATTGGATAATGTATTTGTTCCAACGCATTTTCTAAAACTCTGGAAATTTATTTCTAAAAGTGTTTTTTCTCATATCAGGTTGGAACCTTCTGCTTTGTTTTATGAAAACTTCCCGTATTGTTCCATTAACCGGTGCCCTTTGAGCCCAACAGTCCAGACAGTTTTTCACCCATCTAGTTCTCTACTCATCTCAACTATAACATCCTAACTCCACAACCTTTTCATGATTATAGAGGGATGCCTCATGGTGACATCAGCCAGCTCTCTCAGTACTCTTGGATGCATCCCATTAGGTTCCATGGACTTGCTTGGATTGAAATTTTTCAGGAGATACTTGGCTGAATCCTGTTCCACTACCAATATTTCCTGTGTTCCTTTAACTGTGAGAGAAAATTCAGTGAAGACAGGCAAAAGAAGCACTGAGAACCTGTCACTTGTCACTGCCTCACTCAGCAGTGAGCCTGTATTTGTTTGTTATGTTGTTATTAAAGTAGTACTAGAAGCTTTTGCTGCCTGTCATGCCTCTTGCTATTTCCAGCCCTCGGCAAGCTTTGGTTTTTCTGACACCAGCTCTGCATGCCCAGGTACTTTTTCGGTATTCATCCTTTCAGGTCGATCTTTGCTTCCATCATCCTTTTAAATCCTTTTTCTGTCAGTAGTCAGGCATATTTAGCCAAGTAATCCTCCTGATAGTCTTCTACCTTTTTTTTTTTTCGCCCCCCTCCCTCCTCCCCTCACAGTATCAAGAAGGACAATTCTTGTGTTACAAGGAGCTTGTCTTTGAAGGCACATCAACTCTCTAACTATTTTGCCTAACAGAGCTGCCTCCCACAGCATCCTATTTACTAGTTCCCTCAATAAGCCAGTCTGCTGTTCTGAGGCCCCAGACCTGTTAACTGCCTTCTTACTCACCTTACGATCTCGAACTCCACTTTAGTGCCTGCTACAGCCAGCACTGCCAGGGATTAACACATCCTCTAGTATTTCCATGTTTGTGGACAGCAAGACTAGGAGAGTGAGCCCTGGTTGGCCCATCTGTGTCAAGAGGTTTTCCCAGCCTCCTTCCTGGATTGGTGTCAGTAGATGTCAGGGAGGTTAGTCTCCCATGAGAGCTAGGGTCTGTGATCTGTGGGCTTCATCAAGCTGCTTACACAAGAATGAATCTGTTTCTTTGCCTCTGTTGAGTGATCTGTAGCAAAACCCCGCTCTTAGTGGCTGATCTCTCCTCTGATCCTGAATTACATGCTCTGCAAACTTTGTGTCTGTTCTGTAGAATAACTCCCTCTGAACGCTGAGGGCAAACTCACTTGCCTTCTTTCTTGCCTATCTTTCCTGATTCAGTTTAACGTGAAACACTGTTCTCCCTTCTCCATCCCCATACCTCGAGTAGGTTAGTGTCCAGGAAACAGCTTTTGCATTTCAACACTGTTGGTTAGAACAGCAGTGAATTCAGCTATTTGCAGCCAAGGTCACCCTGCTGAAGCCACAGAGAAACACTGACTTGTGAAACTGAAAATCTAGCAGCTCTTTTTATGTGGCTGAATTCCTTTGGAGGAAATTGTTAAACTGCATTTCTTTTTAACAGTACTACTGCTGTCAGTAATTTGATAGATAGCAGTTCTAGCCAGCAAAGTCCTTTGTGTGATGTAGCTTTAGACTGTTTAATTATTTTTCATTTATTGCTTTGCTTACATGGGTGAAAGAACAAGTAAGACAAGAAGTCTCCTGCAAACTTTGGGTAGCTCAGAGTGTAATAAAACATAGCTGGTTCGAGACTAAATGAAACGAGGCTGTCTAATACTGTGTATAATAAAAAAAACCTGATAGAAGTTGATTAAGCTTGACCTGTTAGCAGTGTGGTAATGGATCAGTGAGCAAGTAATGTTTATGCTTGCTGGTTTAGATTCATTTGTGTGTATATGTTAATTAGAAGACATCAGAATTACTAGAATTGAATATTACGGCACTAGAAGTACACTGTGAATACTTGTACTGTTTCCTTTAGTTAAGTGAAGACATAACTTCTAATATACATATTAGACCTGCCCAGGTCATTCAGGGCTATAAATCTGACATCAGCATTTTCAGTCAATTGAGTAGTGAAATTTTTCTTTTAACTTTGTTTTATATTATTAAATTCTTTAATGAAAGACTTTCAAACTGTTATTTATAAGACATTTCTGAAACATTTCCTTCTGCGAAGGAACCTTTGGCTCTGCTAAGGTGAGTGGGAACAGCACCTGCCAGGTCAGAGGTGTGTCTTGTGCTCTACTTCAGAATTTTGTTGTTTTGCTGAGAGGTGGGGGTAGGCGGATGCCTGCATCACTTGCAGCTGCTATTTCAAAGGTCTTTTCTCTGATGTATCCACCTTTTTTTTTT
>VWZK01007172.1:115506-135303 GCA_013396935.1 Baryphthengus martii
CTGATACGCTGAAATTACTTACGTTGCTTAACATAATATAGTAATAAATGTTTCTTAATGGCCTTAATGAACATAAATATTTAAGCAACTGTCTGAACTTGTTTAAGAGCTCTATTGAATAAAACCGAAAGTAGTAGCTGTTTTTTCACCAACAAACTTGAGAAAAAACTTTTTTTGGTTCAGAGTGAGATGATGAGGATCGGTGACCTATCTAGGTGAGAGATTTTGCATCCGAGAGACAGTCGCTAGATAGTATAAAATGTAGAAGGAAATTCCCTGCAGTCTCCAGCATTTTTTAATTGCAAAGTTTTAAGTTCATCTAAATGTCTTCAAACAGTTTTTCAAATGTGGTTAAAAATAATTAATTTTTACGTAGGTGGGAAAATAGCCACCATTATTTTTATGGTTGTAGACATTGTAACTCCTAACACCTTTACTCATTAAGAGAGTGTGATACCTACCTTCTCCTCTTCGTAATGTTATGACAGAGTAGTAGTAAAGGAAGAAGCAGCTTTCTGAACATCCACAGCTGAGATATATTTGAGCACAAAATGAAAGCATGGAGTACTCAAAGCTGTTGTTTCAGGAATGTGCCAGACAACATTTTTTATGTTTCATTATTTTCTTTGTTGAGTAATCGGAGTTGACAAGGGAGTAATATTTTCTTCTTCCTGCCATTGAGACCTTTATTTTTGCAAATCCCATACGCTGGGTGAGTAATCTCAGTGCCTACTCATGTGTCTTTTTGTCAGTACTTAAAGTAATTTAAATACTCTCAACTTTAATGAGGTACATCAAACTCTCTCAACCTTGAAATTACGCATTCTTGATACAGGTAGAGTAACCAAATTTGGTATCCTCTGTATCCCTGTGTAAGAACAGCACGTGTCAAGACCATTCCTCAGGTATGATAAGGTAATCTAACATGGAGATACATGTAGACATGGGGTTTTTCTCAGAAATTCAGCAGCAAGCACAGGTTACATTTAGTCAGTATAGTCTGTAATGACATTAAGTAATACCTGTTCTTAGATAAAATTTTGAAATCTGGTTTATGCACTGGGTTGTAATTTTGGTTGCTAAAAACTTCTTCTGGATCCTTAGAACACATGGCAAGCCAGGAGTGTTAGGGGTTTGTGTTGGGGTTCTGAGAATGCTTCACCTTCAAATGGAAAAAGTAGCAAAGGCAGGAAATAAATTGCACTGAAAGGTCACGAGAGGTATTCACAAAAGTTAACTTGAAGCAAAGAGTGGCTTTTGAAAGACAGCACCTCTAAAGGCTTATTTAGACCAGCACTCTCATTAGGTGACCTGGAATCAAGCCCTGTCTGTGCCTGTTGTTTTTCCGATAGAGGAGAAACAAGTGAGGTGGATCCTTCTCAACAGACAGCTCTATTCAGTGTTGTCCTATGTAAAAATACTTTTGACACAGATGGACTTTGCAAAGGTATGTCTCCCACTTACACAGACCCCCTGACCACCAGTAGCATCAAGCTCTGGATTCTTTAGTCTACAAAGTACATTTAAGGAAGCGCTTTCCTGCAGGTTTAAAGGATCATGTTTGAAAACAGTGCATGGCATATTTTTATTTGAATGCTTATAGAGCTGTGTCCTGTAGATTCTAATTAGTCAGTTCTGTTTTATTTGTACAACTCCTCTGATGAAGAAGGTAGGATAACACAGAGCTTCTAAAGGTCTACACAAAATAATGCAGCATTATATGCTGTTATTTAAGGTTGACTGAAGAGTTTATGAAATGGAGGGTGTTGAGCCCCCCCCACAGTGGAACTATCTCCTTCTACTGGAGCTCTTTTAATGGGAAATGATTTGGGTTTGGGTTTTTTTGAGAATGGAGTCTGAGAACTGCCTGAACAGTTCTATTAACAATGTTGTGACTGATACTTTCACGTCTTTGTTTGCTGCTGTAACACCTGCTTGGCGGATGGGGTGATGTGAGCACTCTCAAATTGCAATGAGATAAAATCAGTTTTATTCCACATGAGAGATTTTGTTTACAGACTACTAAATATTGTCATTCTTTTCATAGCACTGGAGTCTTGAAAAAATGATGTACATACTTGCCCAGGGGAGATAAAAGATACAGCCAAAAATGCCTGTCATTAACGTATGCTCTTGTAGGGAAGCTGAAAGAATGTAGTTTTGGAGTGCAAAATTGTTCTGAGTAAAGATGTTACGGGTGAACTGACCACGTTGTTCAGCACTTCAGAAAGCAGATGTATGCTGCAGGTGAAAGGAAGAAAGAAAAGCCAGTCTGTGCTTTATACTCCAGTGGAAGTCCTCAAGATCAGTTTATTCATGTGAATTTATCCAATGGTTATATTTGCCAGAAACATTGCCTTTTAAAAATCATGTATCTACATATACCTGTGTGTTGGTGTACGTACACACACACGCACACGTCTTTTATAGTAGCATCTCCCTGGGCCTGGATATTCCTTATTTTGTTCTTCTGCCTGTGAAGACTCTGAAAGGATACTGGAGTGTTGATAACATTCAGGTTTATCACACAGTGTAATTTAATTTCTTTACAAAACTGCTTGTCCACCTGTTTGCTTCCATTTTGACTCTACCTGATGCTCTGCTCCAGATTTTGCTAGAAATCTGTTGTCTTTCTTCTTTCCTTGAGTGAGAGGTTTGGCCAGTGAAGCAGTCATTTTTAGATACGCGTAATTCTACTTGAAACCGAATTTTACCATTAAACTTGAGACGGTAACAAAAGCAGAGTAACTAGAACAGAATAGCAATCCCTATTAGCCCAGTCTTCTACTTCTCCTATGAGGTAAACCCTTGGGAAGAGCATAAGACAGCAAGTGCATAATGGTATTTCTTCCAAATGCTCTTCCTAACAATTTTTCTTTCAGGGACTTACTGTAACATATTAATGTTTTCTATGTAGTGCAATTCAGAGACTCTTTTGTAGATTTGTTCTGTTGATTTCTGAAAGCTCCACTTTAACAGTGGTCTGCAGGAATGAGTTTCTTGTTTCACAGCTGTGTGAAGAAATGCCTCCTTTTGTTTTCTTCACTTGTATTCTGTATTGGGAGCCAGAAATCTGTAAATGAAATGCAGTGAACACTGATTTATGTCTGCAGTTACTGGAAAAAATAGTGCATTAATCAGCACTTAAAGAGTGAGTAACTGGACAATATGATAAATTTCATTACTCAGAAACACTTTTTTTCCCCAAAAAAATGTTTCTAGAGTGCATTGGAGGAGAAGCAAGGTTTGTTCTGTACCCATTACATATTTATTCATTCATACTGCACTAATTTAGCTTTCTCCTTCTCTTACAGTCTAATTTGCTTTTGCTGAGAAAAGCATTTATTTAATTGAAGGCTCAGTCTAAATCAAGCATGCTACTGATTGCCTATGCTGATTATTCCAGGCATTCTCTTCCTAATTTGGAAAATCTGCTTGCTTTTCTTTGGTTTATTTTTACATTGGTAATTTTCTTCCTATGTTTTTAAATTGTCCATAGTGATGAGTTGAGCAGTTTCATTTCCAACTGAAGCAAGGCCAGTTGCTTTTTGGACACAGTGAACCTGCCTCAAAATTATTTTTGTACACTAGGAACTAGAGTTGGAAAACAGCTTCTGAATTCAGGGTTTTTTAGAAGCAAGCCATGAAAGTGAGTGTAATTATAGAAATTGGAATCAGACATATCTGGAATTTAAATACGTTTGAGTCTGAATTCCAGCCCAGTGTCATCTGATTGTGAGAAACTTGTTTTCTAGATGCACATTTCTTTATGAAATTATTTTTAATATTTCAAGGTAAATGTGGATGCATTATTTCCCATCCAGTTTTAACCTATTTAGATTCCAGTGACAAGTGGAGTCCCTCAAGGGTCAGTACTGGGACCGATCTTGTTTAACATCTTCATCAATGACATGGACAGTGGCACTGAGGGCACCCTCAGCAAGTTTGCTGATGACACAAAGCTGTGTAGTGTGGTGGGCACGCTGGAGGGAAGGGATGCCATCCAGAGGGACCTTGACAGGCTGGAGAAGTGGGCCCATGCCAACTTCATGAGATTCAACAAGACCAAGTGCAAGGTCCTGCATCTGGGTTGGGAAAATCCCAAGCACTGATATAGGCTTAACAGTGACTGGCCTGAGAGCAGTCCTGAAGAAAAGGACTTGGGGGTGCTGGTGGAAGGGAAACTCAACATGAGCTGTCACTGCACACTCACAGCCCAGAAAGCCAACCCTATCCTGAGCTTCATCAAGAGAAGCGTAGCCAGCAGGTCAAGAGATGTGATTCTGCCTGTCTGCTTCACTCTCTTGAGACCCCACCTGGAGTACTACCTCCAGTTCTGGAGCCCCTATTACAAAAAAGATCTGGACATGCGGGAACATGTCCAGAGCAGGACTATGAGGATGATCAGAGGGCTGGAGCACCTCTCCTAGGAAGACAGGCTGAGCTGGGGTTGTTCATTCTGGAGAAGAGAAGGCTCCGAGGAGACCTTCTTATGGCCTTCCAGGATCTGAAGGGGACCTACAAGAAAGCTGGGGACGGACTTTTTAGGATGTCGGGTGGTGATAGGACAAGGGAGAATGGATTCAAACTAGAGGAGGGGCGATTTAGATTGGACGTTAGGAAGAAGTTCTTCATTGTGAGGATGGTGAGACCCTGGCACAGGTTACCCAGAGAGGTGGTGGAAGCCCCGTCCCTGGAAGTGTTTCAGACCAGGTTGGATGGGGCTCTGGGCAACCTGATCTAGTGGGAGATGTCCCTACCCGTGGCACAGGGGTTGGAACTTGATGATCTTCAAGGTCTCTTCCAACCCTGATGATTCTATGATCATTGCAAGCAGATTTCCTTTGAGATTGAGGGAGAGTCTGTATTTCTTAAATTAAACTAGAAAACATTAATTTTTTCAAGAATTTAGGAAAACACGTATTTCACCAAATCCTAATCTGGTGCGTTGTTACGGAATATGCCTAATGTCTGTTTCATAAAGCAAACAGCATTAGCAACCAGCTAGCTAAAGCTAGCATTTCTATAAAATAAAGACATTTTATAATTACTTAACTACTCCTTAAGCAGAAAGGCTGCTCAGCCCCCTTGATTAGAAAAGATGTGGTTGTCTGTTGGTCCACATGGAGAAAGCAGGCCATAGTCCCCTTTCTTTCCTGCCCCAAATGGAGTTGAAGACATGCCCAGTCTTTCATGTCTTTGCATTTTTCTACGCTGCAGAACACAACAGCAGTAGAATATCGAGTAAGGGAGAAGACCATGGGAATTATGGGACTACAGCTGCACAATAAGCTAAGACTGGGATGTAATCACTCTTAGGAGAATTATCCATGAGACACAGCTAAATGCCGTTGTTCTCTTCAATGCAATTACGTCAAAATCACACTGACCCTTTTCCCTGGTGCCACAGAACTGTTGTTTAGAAGGGTTTCTCAGTGATAAACTGTAATTTGTGGAAAAAAGATGCTGCACTTCTAAAATTCTGTAGAATAAGATTAGTTTCTGCTAACAGACAAACTGCTTTCTGCATGATACTCAGTATGTAGTTTCTTTTCATGTATTGATTTATTTACTCATCTGATTCTTGCCAGAAATAAAATCAACAGCATACAAACAACACTGTAGTAGCTAAAGTTTTCTTTCAGATTTTTTTCAGTATCAGCAGGCCTGAAGGGGGTAGTGAATATTTCATATAGGACTTAATTTCTTTCAGAACATCGTTCTGCTCTGAGTTGTTTGGAAATTCAGAAGTGCTGTAAGATGTTCATCATGACAAAGAATCATCTCTCTTAAATCAGAGCTCCTGCAGTCTGTGAGGATGTGATGGTTGTATACATGCAGTTGCAACTGAGCCAGGTTGGCCTGGTCATCCCTTTCTGTACCGATCTTTTCCATGAAGCATCCAAAGCAAATCTCAGCGATCTGTTTAGATCTCTTTCCCTGTTAGGCCTATGAGTCGGTTTAACAGTACGCATCACATCAGCTCTGTAAGAAGAGCCCTTTTTAATACAGTGTGCTGTTTTGGTTCACAGAGGTTGAAGGGAGAACTAAGAGAAAATGGGAAATGCCAGTAAAAAATGCTGATCTTACCAGAGCTGTTAAACTGAGAAAGATGCAAATCAACAATTGCTTGCTGAAGCTGTAGTGATGACTACTTACTTGGTGAGCTGACTTTGGAAAGCAGACATTGGAAATAAGGGAGAGATGGAAAAAGTCTTCAGAATGTGTTTTAGAATTTTCTGTTAAGAGATGTCTGCAATAGAAACCATGAGATAGAGTCCGTATCATGTTTTTGACTTGGAAAAAGGTATCCAAATGAAAACATTAATTTTGTTTGAAAAAGTGAATTGTGCTTTAAAGATTCTGGTTATGAGTGAACGTAGAGATAGCTTCAAAGGTAGCAAGTTGAATTACATGGGCTATTAATTACCCTTCTTAGCACTTAACCTCTTGCCTTGCGAAAGCCACTGTGTAGCCTGGTCTGAAGTGATGTAATGCAGGGTGTGAATTAGCATAAAACCAGTATTTATTAACTCATTTTATGGTCAAGCTAATGAAGAGTCTAGGGCTTAGAAACATACATATTACATCTATCCAGATGGCTCTTCAACAATCCATGTTTCTGTTACTTGTTATGTCATGAATTATTTATGCTAAGTAGGCTGCCTTGGACTTACTGACTCTACCAGAATAGGTATTTCCTTCTGTCGTAGGAATGCGTTATTATACAGGGAGGAAGTTATGATCAGATCTTTGGAAACAGTAAATATTTTTGTCTTTTGGATTCAGCTTTGGCAGATCAGAACTAAAAAAGGACTTTTTGTGCTTTATCAGAAGATGCTGGTAAATTGCATAGCAGGAGGACGTATTTGGTTTCCTAAAATCAGAACCAATTCATGTATTTAAACTTTCTTTTACAGAGACACTGATTTTTTTAATTTTTTTTTTTCAGATTGATGGATTCTGAAAACTCATGTTTAGTGTGCAGACATAAAGCTCATTGGCTTTAGATGTTTTCATGATCCAGGTACAGTTTTCGAACAGACAGTGCAAGACCTGGTGTCACTGGATGGTGCCCATCCTGAGTTTTTGACTTATGGTCGTGTTCTGATTGAAAATTAACTCAGTTGTTCACAGCCTTTTTTCCTTAGCAGGTACTCAGTAACTGTTGTATCGTTATGCAGTCTGACATCAGACAATGATGATCACTGAGACAGTGTGGGGGGTTTGTTTTGCAGGTAGCTATCTGCGAAATTTTTTTACTTCGTTCTGATTTTAACAAAGACTCCGCCATTTATTTTTTTCTTTTATAATGAATAATCCATTAGGTACGAATAGTGTCTTGCAGTAACGGATCCTACTTTTTTTGGTTAATGGATCCTATGAAACCTCCAGTCACATGTAAATTCAAATCACTATGTCTTTTGTAGAAAATAAAATAAGGAATGCTTGTGAAGGTGCCATTGTTTGGACATTTGTTTACACAGTCATTTTTTTCACTATTTCATTCAGCTTTTATGTCAAAGCTTTTCCCAACTGCTATTTCAGAACCCAGGGATTAAAACCAAATCACTTCTAGTAGTGGGAAGGTTCTGTACCTTTTTTTTACATAGCTGGATGCATTTAGCGGAGCAATGTACCCTCAGCAAGTTTGTGATGATACAAAACTGAGAGGAGTGGCTGACAGACTGGAAGGCTGTGCTGCCATTCAGTGTGACTTGGACAGACGGGAGAGCTGGGCAGAGGAGAATCTAATGAAGTTCATTCAACAGGGACAATTGTAGAGTCCTACATGTGGCGGGGGAATAACCCAAGGCACCAGTACAGGTGAGGGGCTGGCCCGCTGGAAAGCAGCTCCGTGGACAGCAGTGTGCCCTTGTGGCCAAGAAAGCCAGTGGTACCCTGGGGCGCATTAAGAAGAGTGTGTCCTGCAGATTGAGGGAGGTTCTCCTCCCCCTCTGCTTTGCCCTAGTGAGATCACATCTGGAGTATTGTGTCCAGTTCTGGGCTTCCCAGTTCAAGAGAGACAGGGGAATACTAGAGAGAGTCCAATGGTGGGCTATGAGGATAATCAATGTACTGGAACATCTGTCTTATGAGGAAAGGCTGAGAGACCCGGGGCTGTTTAGCGTGGAGAAGACTGAGAGGGGATCTTATTAATGTTTACAAATATCTGAAGGATGAGGGTCAAGTAGAAGGGGCCAATCTCTGTTCGGCAGTGCCCTGCGACAGGAGAAGGAGCAGTGGTCACAAACTGGAACACAAGAAGTTCCACCTCAACATGAGGAAAAACTTCTTTCCTGTGAGGGTGACAGAGCTTGGACCAGGCTGCCCAGAGACATTATGGAGTCTCCTTCTCTAGAGACTTTCCAAACCCACCTGCATCTGTTCCTGTGTGGCCTGCCCTGGGTGATCCTGCTCTGACAGGGGGGTTGGACTAGATGATCTCCAGAGGTCCCTTCCAACCTCTACTGTTCTATGATTTCTGGGACCTGAGGATACCTTAAAACATGGTACAAAAATGAGGCTTGACAGGACACTGTTCTTTCTTCACAGAGTTAAAAAAAAAAACAAAACAACAAAAAGAGGGCAGGGAGGCATTGCTAGCTTACTTCAGGAAAAACATTGGAAATGAATAAACTAAATTTGAGTGTATATATCTCTAAAATTCTTTTTATGTTTAAGATCAAAAGCAAGAGCAAAGTAAATTGCCTGCTTATCATCTTAGTATTATTGCATTGACTGATTCAGATTTTCTTCTTACGCTAACAAAAGTGACTGGAATACAGTCAAGTGAACAAAGAAGTGCTGTTGGTGAAAAAACTCCATCAGTTAGACTTCTGTTAATACACAGCAGTAACCTGTGTGTTGCTTTGTTCAAGCTTTTGCCCAGAGAGGTTGTGGATGACCCATCCCCACGTAGGATAAGGCTTTGAGCAGCCTGGCCTAGTGCGAGGTGTTTCTCCCAATGGCTGGGGGGTTGGAACTGGATGATCTTTAAGGTCCCTCCCAGCCCAAACCATTCTGTGATTCTGTGTTAACATACTGTAACACAACAATAGCAAGAATTAATATTAACACTGGAAATAGAGAGTATCTGAAGGCTGAACTCTGGAGAAAATTTTCACTTGAAGGTATCTAAAGCAGGTTAGGTTCCTAAACGTTCAGTCCTTGATCCTTCATTTAGCCGCTGCTTCAACTTTGCAGGCAAAGACCAAGATACAGTTAGGTCCATGCTAGATGTGTGTCTGAGAGTGAAACCTAGAATATTGCTGGAGACTATCGGTTATTTTTTAAGCACTTGAAGAGCAGGAAAGTGCTACATACGTGGATCCATTACAGGCAGCTCCAAGCTGAAAGCAAATTGGTAACATTCAGCTTAATGTGTTTTATGTTCTCCCTACAAATGCCTTCACTCAGAGGCTACAGTAGGAAGCCTTGGCTACTCAGCATTCTCTCCTAGCCCATCAGGATCTGCTGTTTTAAGAACAGTGCCACAAGGCAAGATGTGTCCCACTTCAGTGAGTAGGATGCCATATGTAAAGGTCCCAAAATATTCAGTTTGCCCTCTCTATTAGGAAACAAGAAAAGAGAATGTCCAGCTATGCCATATATGACTCTAGATGGGCAAGTTCCGTCTGTCACTGTAGAAGAGTGGGAGTGGAGCCAGCAAGGGTAGCCTCACCGTTTGGATATGTGTGCATAAAATAAAGAAAGAAACAGTTCTGCTGCTTGAATTCTGTCAATGTTACCTTTAGACAGTCAATGCATAACTTGAAGTCTACAGAAGTTGCTGTAATAAGCTACAGCAGAGTAGGAGTAGAGGAATGACTGCTCCCTCTCAAACTGGCTGTAGTACTGGTTGTAAAACATACTATGATTTGAAGGACCCAAATAACGTCTAGAAACTACAGAATCTCTGCAAAGATCCTGTCACAGGACTTTTATGTTCCACCGTTGCCCTTCGAGGTATTCTGATTGGGTTTCTCATGAGATTTTAAAACAACCGTAAAAACCAAACTGTGTTGCTAGATACCTGCAGCTGGGACAAAACAAGCTCTCAACATTATTATGTTGATTTACAAGTGTAACTCATGCACCAGATAGATTAACAAGTTACACTGAGCAAAGAGAATTAGTACTGATAAACTAATATAGGGTAACAGGCAAGTTCTAGCTGACAGTCACCATATATCGCTATTCAATGTAGAGGTATTTCATTCTCGGTTTTCCTCCTTGAGTTATTTGATGTTTCAGAAGGGTTTGGATATTGAAATATGAAAGCCTATGTAGCTTTTACCACGCACATAGCAGAGTAATTTATATTTTGCTTTCCAGGCTGCTTAATTTTTAACCATACGTCAAGACTAGTTTATATATTTTGTATCAGTCTTCTCTCACTCCCAGAAATGGAAAGGATTGATATAGCCATCTGTCTTAAGACAGGTTCACCTACTTCCTTTTTCATTTAATGGCTGTGAAAGAGGTCTAAATCTACTGCAGGGGAAAGAGTGGAAGGTTTTCTGGCTAGAGAAATATGGATTTCCTTCTGAAGGTATAGTGTGTTCCTAATCACAGCTTTCTGCCCTTAAATTACCTCTACTCTTTTCCAGAATTTCTGCTGTCTGAAGGAAAAATCAGTTGTTGCTAGCATTTTTTTATTTTTTTTTTTTTAATGTCATTTAAGGGGATAGTATCTCACAAATTACCTAATCTCTGGCCTACCAATTGAACAGGACTAAGCATGTTCACCTTTTGTGTTAAGTATGAAATGGCAGATTGCTGGAATAGATGAAAAATAACAAATAGATTTTGGTACTGTCATCATAGTGTCCATCTCAGTTTATCGCTCATTATTCTGTAATGATAAAAACAATGGTTGGAAAGGTGATTATCAGTACTGCTTATTTATAGTGAGCTTTTAGCCTGGGGTAGTAAGGGAGTAGAGTGTCATCGGGTAGAGCCTCACACAGCCCACAGCAGCTGGCACTTGTCCCCACATACGCTGTTTCACTTTTCTCTGCTGTCCTCCTCAGGAACAGGCATGTATTTAGGCCTTTGCTTGTTAGCTTACTTTTCAATATAAACATAAAGTATGTTCAGTAAGTTACAGCATCTGTAGAATAGTGCTAGTGAAATATTCCTCTGTTCTAGCACAACCAGTTTTGAGGCAATGTAGCAAACTAACAGGGAAGATTCCATTTCATGAACTAGCAAGTTGTTTTGATAACCTGCTAGTTATCTAGACATAGTTGTCAGGGAATACTTAGTGTGCTTTTTGATTCACTTAGTGTTAATGTATTTTCAGATGTTTTATGTAGAACTATCAAAGTATCATCATGAATAAGGAGCACACAACCTGTTGTCTTTCAACAGAGAAATTGCACCTAAATCCTGTAAACATTTTTGAATTTTCACTAACAGTACTGTAAATCTACACTTTCTGTAACAAAACATAATTTACATGTTTTGTACTTGGTGATAAACAAAAAAATTCCCAGTATTTTCAGCCATCTGGTCCAGTAATTTTTCTGTTTCACAACAGTGTAAAGTAGCATTAGAGACAGCTTCAGGAAGCTGTAATAGTCTGAAATCCAAGGATCTGATACTGAGCGTTGCCAAAAATAAATCCCTAAACCTGTTTGTAAAATCAGCTATTTATACTAACTCGACATCGTTGTTCAAAATAAAATGCCATCATCTTAAGTTAGCAAGAAAACTGATGAATAATTTTTTGCCAAACTACAAATGCTGTTCACTCTGATACTCAGTTGTATCTATCGACAGTGCATAGAATGGCTAAATGGTGAAGGATGTTGGCAGAATCTGGAAATGAAATGCTTGCTAATGATAGCGTATTCTCTTAGGAAGAAAGTAGATTCTCAACTCTGTTAATGGCTTTACAATCTTTGACAGGAAAAATAAGTACTTAGAATCAAGATTACTTTTTCTTCACTTTTTTGCCTTATGAGACTAAACAAGCTTTCATTATTTTGTAGTAATAAAAACGTTTGATTAAAATCTATAAAATATCAAATGAGGAGGGAAAAATGATCTATTTGGTAGCATGAATTTGACCAGTAAAAAAAATCAGAAAGGCCATTAGGAGCACTGAATACAGCTGCTACCAATTTGTTTGTTTATGTTTGCGAGGCAGAAGAAACAAAATGTAGAAATCACTGTTTTGGAGGTGAGGATGACACAATTTCATGTAATTTGGAGTTGTTACAAAATTTATGCAAAAATCCCTTACCTACTGGGGTCATGGCAGGAAAGTAGACCAGGCATATGCATCATCTTTAGAAGGTGGTCAAAATCAAATAGCATTTACAAACTTAATTCATTTTTTGTTAAATTATTGTATTATGAGAAAAGGAGAAAAATGATTGGACTTGTTTAAACATTTGTTTGGCTAATCAATTAGACAGTGATTCAGCCAAGGGTTTCAAAGGACATTATAAAGCCTTAACTATGAAGTATGTTCGTCCTCATTACCTGCTGCTTGTCATTTACTGTTTTTTCTTCTGCTCCCAATCAAGCTTGGATGATACTTGCATGCAACCTACCCAGAAATTTTCAATATAGCATATTGTGGTGGTTTTATGCAACAGATTAAACATATTTCTTTCCTTTCAAGTTTATAACGGAGTGATTTTTTTACCCCAATACAGTCCAAAATTTAAATAGTCTATTAAAAAAAAAAAAAAGGAAGAAGAAAGAGAACAGCTTTAAGTCACTAAAAATACAGAGGAAAGCAGCATAAACCTGTCTTGCTTATACCCCATACTAGGTAGATCTTACTAAGCCTGACTCCTCTTGCACGTTGTCAACCTTTCCTTTTTTGTCCGGTCTCATCTTTCTTCCTCTCTTATTATAAGTCACTACCTCTTGTGCTTATTAATTACCTTTGATGTACCTGGTTCTAGTCTGTGATAACCTCCTGATGTCTTTCGGAAAAGATTACGAATGATCCTCTTGTTTATGGTTTTTATTTGTTTGTCTTGCCTTTTATGGTTTTGTTTGGTTGGGTTTTTTGTTGTTGTTTTTTAAGGTCACTGGCCATCAGTAAACAGGTTTAAGCTCTCCTTAGTTAACTTTCTGCATGTGAATTGACAAATACATCTCCACAGTCCATGGCTTTCAGTTCACACTTCAGTAGCATCATTCTTTAGGTAGTTGTCTATTAATGATTTTTTTTTCTAAATTTATTCAGCTTCCTCTAGAATGTTGCTTCTTTCTAGCCAAAGGAGTAGCAAGATGACAAACACACCTCACAGTAAACGTAAAGAAGTAGGAGTCCAGTAACCCTAAACAGAGCTAGTGGAACAGAGTAAAGTTTTTACTACTTATTTTTTATTTAGTACTATTAGAATTACTTATTACCGTTTGCTAATTATTTGTTTAAAATGCAAGTTCAAGTAAATTATTTACTTTTAATTTTATGCTGTATGAACCATTAAAGAATGAAGGTAAGCACGACACCTGTAGCTGTACTTGCTATAGAACTTTCTCTACAACCCAGCAGCTGTAGAAGCTTCAGCAAATAGCCGCAGCAGTATCATTTACTGTAAACACGTCTTACGCTTAAACTGCAACTGGTAACTAAATACATACTCTCTCTCTCTCTTTAAACAGGCATTAAAGCTGTCTTTTCTGGACATTACCATAGGAACGCTGGAGGGTTCTACAGAGGACTAGAAATGGTGGTTTCATCAGCAATAGGATGTCAGCTGGGAGAAGATACACATGGGCTTCGAGTGGTGGTTGTCACAGATGAGAAAATTGTTCACAGATACTACAGTTTAAATGAACTGAGCAGCCGAGGCATAGAGAAAGAGCTGCTAGATATGCTTGCTAAGCAAACTTAGGCTATGTCAAATGATGTGTTGTTTTATTTCAATATTAGACAAATAGAAACAGTTTCAGAAATTTTCCCAAGCTGAAGATAGAGATTTCTGTTTGTGCACCATGTCCAAGAACAGCTCTCAATTTGTTATTATCTTAACTAATGCTCCAACCACAAACAGCGAGGCAGCTGCCTCTCTTTCTCGTTGGAACGCAATCAGCAGGGCGCGCAGGGGAAGCCCACATGGGGGAATGGAGACAATTTAAGAGTGCCTTACCATAATATTATACAATATTGAATGTTGAACCCCCCTAAAAAAGCGTATTTTCTTCATGGGAAAACGTCTTTAAAAATAAACAATATGAAAAATAAACAATATGAAATGAGATTTATGTCCTGCAATCCACCTTTTTTTTTTTTTAGCAAACGTATCTGATTTTCTACTGTTAAATACAAAAAAAAGTCTCCATGTAATTAACACATAAGTATTTAGTTTGACATACTATAGTCCATGCCACAGGTTATCTGGAAAGAGAGATAGCAGAGATTTAGCACCTGAAGAGGATAGAACACAAACAAAACTGGCTGAAAAAGTAGTGCATTCTATCTGATGTTATGTTTAGTCACATACAACGTCGTTCCCTAGAGGATATTACAATATTTAAATACGGTGAGAGAGATGAAATGCTGTGCTGAAGAGTCAGTTTCATTGCATTTTAATCACAACAGTTTATCTAGGAGGCTTCTTCAAGCTTGCTTTGCGGGAATCGTGAGATTCTAAAATTACCTCTGTCCAGTTCCTTGCAGCAGTGAAACAACTATGCCTGCAGGTGGACAGGACCAAATGTGTCCACGTCATTCATACTGTCCCATGACAGTAACCTGGACATAGGTAGTATTTGATTCAGAAGGAAAGGAAATTAGTTTGCTTTTATTCTCTGCCTGGTTTTGCTTTGCTGAATGTTTTCACAGTCTCATTTTCCATGGATCATCTGGAAAATGAGAACTAAAATCTAAGCCTAGATTACTTTGAAATAGGTAGGAACCTAAGTTTCACTGGAAGTTAAGCACCCATTAGTTTGGATACTGGCTTTAAAAATCTATGTACTTAGATATCTCTTAAGCCACTGACTACTTAAAAAATTTCATTTTATATAGTTGGAAGCTATTTAGTAATCACAGCTAATTAATTTCAAGAAATGATGCTAGTTCAGGTTTTGCAGAGGGAAGTATCATCTCTCTGTGACTCTTCAATCTTTAAGTCAGTTTACGTTGTAAGGCTGAAGAAGTTCAGTGGAGGGATGTGAGAGAATCTAAGCATGGACTATTCTGTCCACTCTAGCGCTATGTTGTAAAACTGAAGAGAGGAAAAGTTTAAACAGTTTTCTAGTATGTCTGTTTATTAAAGAATGTAATTTTGACTAAATATATGCAGCTTGGAAGACTGAAGCATAACTTTGAGAGACTTTCTGCAGATGTGACAGTGCTGGTAGTAGTGGTATATAGCGTTCTAAAATTTTATTTTTGGATTTATAATGTACTAATATACAAAATAAATGTTTCTATAAGCATAATTTTAGGTTTTATTTTTAAATTTTTTTTTTCACTTTTTTCAAGTGTCATTTCACTGTAAGAAATTATATGGCATTTTGTTATGAAAACGTCACCCAAGTACAAACCTGAAGTTCTGTTAAAAACAACAAAAAAGGAGGCTTCTTTATATCACCGATTCTTCCTCTGTGTAATGATTTCTAAGAATGTCTTACGTTCATGTGTAAAAATATTAAGTGATTTGTCTTCAGTTTGGTATTTTATTGAATGCCGCCTTGTCCCGTATAGGATTTTGGGAACTAACAGCAGTGTTGTGTAGCCACACATGTTATGTAGACTCTTACCTAGATTTCTGCCCCACCTGTTGTGAGGACAAGTAATCACTGAGTAGTATACCTTCTATTATTGGCTATTGAACTAGATGGTAAAATAGAAAAACCCAGAGATATTCTTAAAGGCTTGATGAAATATGTGATTAATTAACTTCACAGGCTGAAGAGAAATATTCTCCACGTTTTATATTTGAAACATGGAAAACTTTTATTTTGGTTTTTACCTTGCAAGTTTTCAAAAGGAAGAAAATTAAGATGTCAGAGAGGAGCAAGTTGTGTGCTTGCTTTGTAGCCTAGATGACATTCTGGTGCAGGTAACATTAGCTGGAGTGAGGAAATGACCTCTGGACTACTTTGACTTTTTTGAGCCCATGCCTCATTTCAGTGATTAAGAATTCCCTGCACTAGCCTGAAATAAGAAGGAGTGTACAGCATTTTATTAGTTGTGTATCTTGCCATTCTCTTAGTTTGACAAGCGTAGTCTAAATTAGTACACTTATTAAACTTCTTGCCATCCTAAAATATAAGGCAGTGGGAAAACAAATAAAATCTCTTTCCCTTGCAATGCACGTTGTTTCAAAACTTTTCTTATTTTGAGTGACAACTCAGAACTTCCACCCAGTTTCTCATTGATATGAAGTGGATGCAATCATGTATAATTCAGATGAAATTATGTCCTCATTTGTATAATACAATCATGGGAAGGGTTTTTAAGCATAGTGTGTTGCTGGACATTACTGTACAAATCAAAGAGTTAAAAAAATAAAATAGGGATATACTTTTTTACCAGCAAAAATGACAACTTTTGTCTGATCACTTTGCTTAGCATAATTAGCTAATTTAGAATTAATTAATTTGAAATGGCAGAGGTCCTTGTGGTCACAGTGCCTCATCTTGTTTGTAACAGAATACAGACCAATTTGTATTCTGTTAAATTATGAAACAGTCCACCCATTGATACATTAATTATAATTTTTCAAAAACATCTTTTGACATTGAGGACATTTTTTTTTGTATCTCCAGCAGGGCTGATAATTGTAGCTCTCTGTCAGCATATGCCTGACTTTAAAGCCAGATGTCACTAGAAGTTCAAACTGCTGATGAAATAGAGAGCGAGTACTCATGCACTTCTGTGGACTCAAGGAGCTGGGCAGAGAGGAAAAAAATCAAGTGACCAATTAATTTTGATTTCCTGCATGCAGCTAAAAGGCTGAGATAACTTCTGATGACTCATTAAATATGGAACATTCATATTAGAACACCAGAGCAACCTGAAAGTAACAGAATGCTACATAATTAAGTACAACCTGAGGTTGAGACCTATGAATAGGAGGCAAACTACTAAAAAAATGTCTTTGAGATCTTTACACCGGTTTCAAGTCTAAGCAACAGATTTAAGAACACACTTCCAGATCTTTCCAAAAAGGTCATTAAGCCTTGGACACACTCTGTGTACTGCTTGCCTTAAGTTCATTTGGGTCCAGCACCTAATCTTGCAGGTTTTAATAGAGTCAATATTTTGACAGAACTACAGTATTTAACTTCTGGAGATTACAAGCTCTTGATGTCTTGGTCAAGCTTCATCACATTTTATATTGGGAATGGGCAGTAGCAGAAGTCTCTTCCACCATTCCCTTTTGCAGACTGTTCATGCCCATTCAACAGCTTTCCTACTTCACACAGCAACTTGGTTTTTGGTGTCTATTTTCTCCTCAAGTAGCTGGTTTTATTCTGCTATGAAAATAGAGACACATCTAACATAAGCAAATCTACAAAGTATTATAAACTAAAGATGTTACTGCTTAAAAATGTACAATTCCTCTGTGTATGTCAGAGTGCATGACATACGTATGTCATTGTACGAGCCACCGTAAGCTGATACATCCTTGGTTCAACTACTCAGTGTTGTGAATAAGCTGCTCTCCTTAATGTTCTCTTTAAGCCTTATTTGCAACTACTATTTGAACACAGTAATATCCTTTAAAGCAAGGGAAACATTTACACATACATTAATTATCAGAAAGCTTGCCTGCCAAGCAAATCCTAACGTTACCTATTACTTCATGATCAACAGTCACTGTAGAAATGCCAGTTTGCATTAGAAAATGGTTAAGAGGGAATTTCTGCTTCAGTAATACTCTACAGTCACTAGGAAATTCTTTCTCTTCCTACTACATGCTGACATATGAGACCTCACATCACTGGCAGGTATGGAAATGCAAAGCGTTGGTGTAGACTTGCCAGCTTGCCATCCTCAGTTGTCATCAACCACTACCAAAATAACAGCCAGCAGAGGGGCAAATATGAGCCATCTACTAAAAAAAAGAGCTAATACAAGAAAGCGTTTTATGGCCAGGCATGTAAGGCCCAAGAAGTGTCTCTGATGCTACAGTTCCATTCACCAAGAAGGAAAGCAGCCACCTGGCAGCTTCCACATCCACCCCATTTAAGTTAATTCCGATGGCAGCGTGAATGGGCAGTGGATGCTGTCAGCCTCACACAACCAACAGTAGCCTAACAACAAGGAGGTCTTAAACAATGAAAGATTTGGAGCGGTTTTGGACGTGGTTTTTAGGTTTTTGTTTTAGCAAATAAAATTACATCCTCTTATTAGGAAGCAAGGTCTCATGAGTGATTTGCACTCATTCTAATCCCATTCTCTCCAACATAAAGGGGTTTTATTAGTTGTTTGTTAGTCATCTGAAGATTAGGCAATTCAAAGCTGATAAATGCAGGCACTGTGCTCTTGGACACATTTTCATTGGAAGATGCTCCTAACAAATTGGAAAAATAAAACACATAATGGAGGAAAAAGCATTAGACCAGAATATTAAATTACCCTCTAGGCTAAGTGAAATTCAACTGCGATGCAACAGGGGGAAGAAACACAGCATTAAGGCAACAGGGACAATCCAGAAGCTTTTCAAGCAATACGAGCAACATGCAGCACTTCTCTTAAACATGAAAAACACAACAAAACAAACAAGCAAACCAAAACCAAACAACGCACAACTCGGAGTGCCATTACTTTTTTTGACAGTTTCATTGGTTTCTCTAGAAGTACTTTCCTCCAGTAGCACTTTGTCAAATGCAGGTAGTTTAGTACATTTCTACTAATAAACAGTAGGGTCCCTTTAGGAGACCCATTAAGGCCTGATGCTATTTCAAATTACAGTTTTGTTATGTCACTTTTGGGTAGCCAGCAATTGAATCATCCATCTTCTAAATACCTCTCTATCTTTCTTGAAAATTATTTAAAAAGACATTGTGTTAAAAAATAAAACGTGGCCTTTAAAATGAACTGGTAAAGGCACGTTCAAATCTTTCTCACCCGTTTCTATCTAAAAGAAGGCACAGAAATATGGACAGGTATCTCATACTGTCTACTGACCCAGCAGTCCTACATATGGTAACCTGCCTACCTACATTTTTTCCTGAATAATGTGACAACAGCACCCCAGCTAGAAAACCAGTGACTGGTCTTTGGATACATGTGAGAAGAACATGATTCTTCCAGCACACCACAAGCACTGGAGCCAAAAGGATGCTAACAGGACACAGAGTGCAAAGTCAACGAATTTTCTGTTGTTTTTTTTTACAAAGCCTGAATTGAACTTATTCTTACACTTCTAGTAACTCCAAGTCTTGGGCTGTCTTAACCAATGAGGAGGAGATGGAGCTGCCTCACTACTTCAGCTGTCGTTCCAGTCTAGTCAACTAGATTACCTTCCAGCAGTAATTTATCCTATCCTTCAATTGATCCATAAAAGCTAGATGAACTGAATTGGTCCTGAAGATGTCTCTACTGAATACTGCGATAAGCTAGGTGATTCACATAGCAAGGCGTGATTGCTAAACTTTACTTAACCTTAACGTAAACCTAGAGGAAGCAATGTCCACCACTACGCATACCTAGCTCCTTCTCCGCAAAGGTGGCAGGACAAGGTGTGGCCTAGAAGCCTTTGGACACTGGAAGAGATTGCACCTGACTTTCTCAAATCACCAAAATTCTAGCAACTAGCCATGCTCTGGGTATCCAGGACAACCATTTAATAAAAAAAAAACAAA